>PITB01026091.1:0-21978 GCA_004024585.1 Paradoxurus hermaphroditus
CTAGTTTCTAGTAACATCTTCCTGGTGGCTAAATCGTTCACTCTTCCTCCCCCTCCTCCTGCCCCTCCCCCTGCCTCAGCCGTGTCCTTCCCGCGCAGGGATGTCGCTGCTGTACTTTCTCTAGTGGTAACCTTCGTAGCTGTAAGGGGCGTTTGCATGATGGCCACGAGGGGCTGCACCAGCGTTGAGTCCCTGTGATGGGAACTGCAGGGAACACCGTGAGGGGTGGAACAGAAATGGTGCAGTTCAGGCATCTAGTACGTCTGCCTCCTGCCACAGGAGGGCAGCTCCCAGCATCCTTGCTTTGAGGGCTCTGAAGCTCAGAGAGGGCGGGGACCCGCTCTAGGTCACAGAGCTAGCAAGGACAGGCCAGGGCTGACCCCAGGGCCCTTTGGCTGGCTTGCCAGGGCTCGCCCACATCACCGCACTCTCCCTCATGAGGGCTTAGAGCCTTTAGGGTAGGGCTGGGCCTTCCAAGATGGATGCCATGGTAGTGGGTTTTGGTCCTCTGGAGGGCTCCTAACACTCAGATGGCTGGGTGTTACGCCAGGGTTTCTGTCTCGGGTGGGGCCCAAGAACTTTCCTTTCTTTCGTCCGTCCGTCCTTCCTTCCTTCCTTCCTTCCTTCCTTCCTTCCTTCCTTCCTTCCTCCCTCCCTCCCTCCCCCCCACCCCAAGCATGCATGGGGGAGGAGCAGAGAGAGAAGGGGAGAGAGAGACTCCAAGCAGGCTCCACACTGAGCACAGAGCCGGACATGGGCTTGAACCCACAAACCGTGAGAGCATGACCTGAGCCGAAATCAAGGAGTCGGAAGCTTAACCGACTGAGCCACCCAGGCGAACCAGAACTTGCAGTTCTAGTAACCTCCCACCTGCAGCGGTGGCGATGGGCCCCGCTTTCATAACCACACTTTCGACCCTCACTTTCCAAAGTGCGGTCGGTGGCAGCGTCAGCCTTATGTGGGAGCTCGTTAGACATGCCGTGGTGTCCAGAGGGCCGGGTTGGTCCTGCCTCGACACCAGCAGGATGAAGAAGTGTCTCCTACCCGGCGTGAGCCGGGAGCGTCGCGCCCCGTGCTGTGTCCTGATACCTCCCAGGGGTCAGCTGACATCCCTGTGGCTCTTCTTCCTCCTTGTTCTTCTTTCACCTGGAGTGGTTAAGAGCACGCACGTTAGTCAGAGAGTCCTGAGTTCCAATCCCAAGTCGGCCGCTAGGTCTGTGACCTTGGTAAAACCACTTAACCTTGCTGCTTTCCCATTTCCTCGTCTGAAACGGGAATGACAATAAAACCTCCGGCAGAAGGTCGCGATGCCAGTTACAAGCAGGCGTATGTGTAGCGTGTCTCTGTACAGGCCAGCTGCCATCACCGTTGTTTCCTCAAGCGTCTACTCTGTGCCAGGCCCTGTGCTGGACTCTGGGGACTGGAAGGGAGTGAGTCTCTGGTCTCCTTCCTGCTCCTGCAGAGTTCCCAGGCAGTGGGGAGACACTGAGAGCATCAGGGCTGGGGAGGGAGTCTCTGGGGAGGGGGGCCGGTTCTTCACCTGGGCCGGGAGGTTTGCGTTGAGGAGAGGCTTTGGTAGGAGGATAGTTTGGGCTGGGTTGCGAAGGTAAGCCAGGGTGGGCAGGGCAAGCCAGGAAGAGGGAGCCTAGCGGGCAGGGGCATCGAAGTGAAGAACAACAGGGTATTTGGGGGGGACTGATAATAAAAATAATGCACATTGGGGCGCCTGGGGGTCAGTCAGTTAAACGTCTGACTTCGGCTCAGGTCATGATCTCAGGGTTCGTGAGTTTGAGCCCCGCGTCGGGCTCTCTGCTGTCAGCACGGAGCCCACTTCAGATCCTCTGCGCGCCCCCCCACCCCTCTCCCCGCACTCTTTCTCTCTCAAAAATAAAAAATAAATATTAAAAAAAATAATGCACACTTCCCGGGGTTCCGAAGCCCCCGCTGGATGCCAGCCGTCAGAGGAGGCACTTCCTAGATGTGCCATTTAATCTGCACTCCAGGGGGTACTGGCCAGGAGTGTGGGGAGGGCAGGGACTGTACCCAACACAGATGAGGACGCCGAGTTCAGACCGGGACGGAGAAGTAGCAGGGTTGGGACCTCGCAGCCGCCAGTGGTCGGGCTCACTCAGGGCTGGAGCGGGGGTGATCAGAGAGAGGCCAGGTTGGGGAGTGCCTTTGCCTTGAGGCTCGGAGTATGGAGGGGGGGCACAGAAGAGAGTCTCTTGTGCTCCGAAGGATTCAAGGGAAACCTTCAACCCCATCCTTCAAGAATTTATCACTTGGAGGAGGCAGAACGCAGCAAGGCTGGGTCAGGACCAGCCAGTCAGAGCAGAGAAGGCCTGGCAGGGACAGGGATGGGGGGAGGGCGCCGCAGCCCCGGGCTGAGATGTCCCCAGGGGGTTCTCGTTTCCCGTTGCCATCTCCCCCTCCACACCCCCTAAATCTGGAGGGCGGCGACACGCTGAGCAGACTCCAGAATCTCACTCGGAGCCTGGGGAAGCAGATGGGTGCACTAGGGCTCCAAATGACTTGGCACATGCACTTGAGAACGCCAGGCAGCCAATTAAGAGGGAAAAAAGTTCAGGGAGAGTTGAGTGTGAGCATTTACACGATTTCACCGAGCCCTGGGAACCCTGGTGTGCATGCCTGCTGGGGCCTGTTGTTTTGTTTTGGAAAATCCTCCTTCCCCCTTGGGCCTGGAACCTGCAGCCTGGCGGAGCGCGGAGGAGGCCGGGGAGACAGGGTGGCAGTCCGTCCGCCTCTTCCCGGCTTCTCCAGACTGCCTCGCGCCCCCGAGGCCCCCTCCCCCACCATGTCCTTCTATAACTCAGGGACACATAAGACAATTGCTTAGCAGATGTCTCTCCCAAGCAAGGGCGTCACTCGTTGGAGACCGCGTCCGTGCTTCCCAGTGGAGGGGAAACAGAGTGAGAAGCAGCAGGAAGAGCTGAGCAAAGCCTGGGCTCTAGACACACAAGCATGGTTCAGATCCCGGCTCTGCCACCTCGGGCCGGAGAAACATACGTAACTCTCCAAACCCCAGTTCTTTGATCTGTGCAATGGGTGTAACAGGAGATCACCTCACGGGGTTAATTGTGACCATTAGGGTGACGTATGCAAAGTACGTCACAGGGAGGCTCGGGTATGTTCTTCTCTGCTGCTAGACATTTTGCCTTCTTCCTTGTTCAATATTGACTCCGTCAAGGACATCAGACTTTGAGATTCATTTGGTCGTTGCCAAGTAAGGCACGGGCACCTGTGCTGCGATTCCTGATGGCCGGTGGGAACCCATCAGAGAGAGAGAGGAAGCAGAAGCGGGTCTGCTGCCCAGAGCCGTTGGGATATTCAGCGGGGTGTGGACGCTGAGGTCTGAAGATCCGTGTTCTAGCCCCGGATCTGCCGCTTCTCGTTGGATGACCTTGGGCGAGTCCCCTCACCCTTTCGGGCTTCAGTTTCTCAAACTCAGAGTGTGGTCATAGTTCCTACCTCACAGAATTCGGGTGATAGTATAGTGAGACCGTGCATGCAAAGTGTGGATCTACAGGCGGGGCGCCCGGGTAGCTCAGTCAGCTGAGTGTCCAACACTCGATATCAGCTCAGGTCATGATCTCACGGGTTTGTGGGTTCGAGCCCCGTGTCGGGCTCTGGGCTGACACCGTTTGGCGTTCTCTCCCTACATCTCTCTCTGCCCTTCCCCCTCCTCTCTGTCTCTCTCTTTGTCAAAAATAAACATTTTTTAAAAAGCACCTGCAGATAGAGGGGCCAGCAAATGTTAGGTTTCTTTCTTGGGCCCAGGAATGTCCCAGAGACGCCGCTATGAGAGAGAACATTCCCTTTTCTCCAAAGAACCCGTGCTCCCCTCCTCAGCGGTGCTTCTCTGAAGATGGAAGGCGAATTTTACTTCTGGAGTCTTCCACGTTCTAAGCAGAAGTCCAGACTGGCCTAAAAGTCAAAGTGCTCAGCCCGGAGCCTGGGTGCCAGTAGGTACGCCGGCAGCAGTAGCCACCGTAGCGCTGTCATCGCTTTATCACGTCATGATTACTGCAGGTTCCTAATTCCCAAAGTCCCCTTGACGGACAGGAGGCCGGACAGTGGGCCTGGTGGAAACCCGTTACCTGCCCCTCGCCCCCACCTTGACCCCCCACCCAGGATTCCTGTTTGCTGTTGCCAGCAGGCTGGCGACCTGGTCCTTTCACTGCGGCCGCCATGTCCTGAGTCCGTGTTCGATACGTAGTGATTCGTTTAGTCCTTAAAAGACCGCGGCTAATATTTTACAGAGGCCATAGCTCTCTGGCATCTGACGAGGTTAACTTCACCAAAAATCGTCCAGCTGGTAAGAGGCACAACTGGGGTTCAGACCAGCGCATCTGGCTTTGGAGCCCACGTGCTTAGGCATGACCTTATTTTAGACTCTCGGTGACAAATGATGAGAACCAGTCCCCTGTGGCCGAAGGCAGACGGGAGCCTCTGTCTCTGGGGCCCCTGGAACTGTGCTGGGGGAGAGACCAGCTGGGCACGCAGAGCAGTTGGACGCTGGAACACAAGCGCTCCTGAGACCGTCTCTGGTCTGCCTTTGTGTGCATGTTGGTTGGGCCCCCTCTGCTAAGCATCTGGCTAGGGCTAGTTTTAATTTTCCCAGCATCACCTTCTGCAGGATTATCATCAGAACCTCACCATTTCAGGCCTCAGGGTTAATATTCCCAGTGAGGGGCGTCTGGGTGGCTTAGTTGGTTAAGCGTCTGACTTTGGTTCAGTCACGATCTCGTGGTTCATGAGTTCGAGCCCCACGTCGGGCTCTGTGCTGACAGCTCAGAGCTCGGAGCCTGCTTCGGATTCTGTGTCTCCCTCTGTCTCTGCCCCTCCCCTGCTCACACTCTGTCTCTCTCTCTCTCAAAAATAAACATTAAAAAAAAAATCCCAGTGAAGGACTCTGATTAGCCTACCTTGGTGTGGGTGTAGACCCCCTGGACTGGTCCACGGGGTCCAATAAGGAGGGCTTCTCTGGGAGGAAGGCGGGGTCAGGTAGCAATATGGAAGCATTAACCCACCCCATTCCCTCCTCTCCGTGGGAGAGCGTGGTTGGGGTGGGTTGGATGGTTTTCCAGAAGGAGAGTAGAATTGCACTGACCAGAAAACCAAATCGTTGTCCACCATAGACTGGCACAGCCTGTCGGAAGCAAGAACAAAGTTCTGAGTGTGTAATTGAGGTTGAGGGAGAAAAAAAAACAAAACAGAAAAAGACAGGGTTATGTAGGGGAGGAGAGAGAGAGAGTCAATGAAGCCAGCGGGGCTGGGAGGCTGAAGGTGGACCGGAAAGAATAGGGAAACAGAGGCGTCTGTAGTGGTCACGTGAATCTAAAAAACAAAAGAAAATAAACATAGAACCTGGAAAATAGAGCAGTTCGGCCAGCCTCACATTGGGCTAGATAACGTGCTGCCTGTTTCAGAGATGAGGAGACTGAGGCTCCGAAGCCTGAAGCGGTCTGTCTCAGCTCACAGAGTCCTCTGGCTCTCCTGCCAGGCGCTGTTTCCATGGCGCTCCGGGGAGGCAGACCGTGCCGCTGCTTCCGAGAAGTCCCTTGGGTGCCGCGGCGGGGCCTCCCTCTCAGTGAGCTGGCGCCGTCCCCCAGAGGAGGAAGGCCCGTGGGATGCCAGGGCTGGGGGCAAAGCCTGTGCTTTCTCCTGCCCCCGGCTCGCTTTCCGCGGATTCCTCACCCTCTCTAGGCTTCGCTTCCCCGTCGGGACCATGAGGACCCTGGCTGGGGTGTGTCCACGGGACCACTGCCGGCATCTTAGACGAGACCGTAGGAGGTTGTCCCCCAGGAAGTGGCAGGGACACTCCTCTTCGTGTGACAGCCAGCTCGCCCCTGCGCACTTTCGAACACCCGGGAACACACGGCATCCCCTGGCTGAGGACCACCTAGAAGGTTCTCAGACTTAAATCCCAGGGTGAGCCCTGAGCACGCTGGCCTACAGACTCACCGGCCTGGGGTAGAGGGTTGAGCAGGGGAGGCGGAGTGTAGGACCCTTATTGGACAGCGGTTTGCCTTGAACTGGCCTGACGTTATCTGGGCGAAGGCTCCTCTTCCCTTGGATTCTTCTGGTCACCTGCAGTTACGGGGACATATCTTCATACATTCTAAGTTCGCAGCTCTGTGTGGGTGTGTGTAATATCTAACTGTTCTTACACTGATTTTTATTGTTTATAAAAGTAATATATGGTATTTTTGCGTGTATAGGCAGATAACGTACAACGATATTCGTTGCAACCATATTTGTAACAGCAAGAAATGAGAAATGATCGCATTATTCCAGTGGAGTTACGATCCTGTCTTACAGTGGAGTCCTCTTCAGCTATTGAAACTTGTAGGAGATGTGTAATCTCTTGTAAACATGTACATATACATACCGCGAAGGGACAAAACACAAGCTGCAAAATACTAGGCTTCATCCAATTTTATTTTTCAAAAGTGTTTCTGGTTACACAGATACTTTTTGTTTATATAAACGTGGAGTGTATGCAGCAAACACAAATGTTTCTCTCTGCCAGGTTTAGGGAGGCTTTCTAATCTGTAACTCTTTGAATTTTTGATAAGCAGCATTGTTTTAGTAGTAAGAAAAACATATATAAAAATCAGTATATAGATAGAGTCCTACAGATGGTCGGGAATGAGGCCCACGAAGAAGGACATGAAAGTCACTCCTGATGTTGCCAGAATGCACCAGCCTAGTCTTCCTTCCAGTATTTTTTCTGTGCACAGAAAGGTAGGACCAGGTAGTGGTAAAGAGCACAGACTTGGGGACGCCTGGGCGGCTCAGTCGGTTAAGCATCTGACTTCAGCTCAAGTCACGATCTCACGGTTCGTATATTCAACTCCTGCGTCAGGCTCTGTGCTGATGGCTCAGAACCTGGACCCTGCCTGCAATTCTGTGTCTCCCTCTCTCTCTGCCCCTCCCCCACTTGCGCCCTGTCTCTCTGTCGCAAAAATAAATAAACGTTAAAAAAAAAATAAAGGAACACAGACTTAGCAGGTGTCTGTCCTTAGAGCTGGGTAACCATCCGCAGGTTCCTCAGTCTTCTGAGGAGAACAGGGATAATAATTTTCCCCGCCCCGAGAGTCCTGGCTGTAAATGATATGCACAGGGATATATATGCAGATGATATGCAAAATGACTTGCAGAGGAAGATGTAAACAGGTACTGTGCCGTGCACCTGATAAGTTCTCGGTAAATATCAGCGTTCGTTAGGACCGTTGGGTACGTGCAGCGTGTCAGGGTTTTGCTGACGCCTGCAGTCAGCGCGCCCTCCGTCCGGTGTGTGCAGCTCACCCCCGGCAAGTGTGGAGTTCTCTCACCACATCCTGGCTTCCGCTGCGTTTTACTCAAAAAAAACAAAAAACCCACAAACCTAAAAGCCTTTTGCTACATGCATTTCAGCGTTTTAAACCAGAAAGGTGGTGCCTACTCTTTGTCAGAAATGTTTATTAAAATTTTTTTTAACATTTATTTATTTTTGAGAGACAGAACACAAGTAGGGGAGGGGCAGAGATCGAGGGAGACACAGAATCTGAGGCAGGCTCCTGGCTCTAAGCTGGCAGCACAGAGCCCGACGCGGGGCTTGAACTCCACGAGCAGTGAGATCATGGCCTGAGCCGAAGTAAGACGCTTACCCAACTGAGCCACCCAGGCGCCTCTGTCAGAAACATTTTAAAGAATAAAAACGTATAAAGTTAAAAGAAAAAAAGTAAGACCTAGGGCGCCTGGGTGGCTCAGTTGGTTAAGGGGTCCAACTCTTGATTTCAGCTCAGGTCATGACCTCACAAACTGTGACCTCGCAGAGCCTGCTGGGGATTCTCCCTCTCTCTCTGCCCCTCCTCAGCTTGGGAGCACATTTTCTCTCTCTCTCTCTTTCTTTCTCTCTCAAAATAAATAAGCATTGGGGCGCCTGGGTGGCTCAGTTGGTTAAGTGACCGACTTCGGCTCAGGTCATGATCTCACGGTCTGTGAGTTCGAGCCCCGCATTGGACTCAGTGCTGACGGCTCGGAGCCTGGAGCCTGCTTCAGATTCTGCATGTGCCTCTCTCTCTCTGCCCTTCCCCTGCTCATGCTCTGTCTCTCAAAAATAAATAAATGTTAAAAAAAAATTTAAAAATAAATAAATAAATAAATAAGCATTAAAAAAATGTTTAAAAGAAAAATGTAAGACCCCCTTGGTGTGCTCACCAAAATCCTACTTCTGGAGAGGTGGTTACTATTAGGTTTGATGTATAACCTCGAAACCCTGTTGTGTGTTTGTGGTGTGTGTGTACACACGGTATGTGTGCGTCATTCTTTTAAAATACAGCCGGAATCCTGCTGTACCTTCTATTACATGTGTCAATCACCATCACGTTCGGGGCAGCACGTTAATGGAGGAAATCCCAAGTTAGTCCATGCAAACGCAATCTCCTTTTTTTTGATATGTATTTTTCTTTAGGCGGGGGAGAGGGGTAGGGGGAGAGAGAGAATATTAGGCAGGCTCCACACTCAGTGTGGAGCCCCACGAGGGGCTCGATCTAATGACCCCGGGTTTGTGACCTGAGCCGAAATCAAGAGTCGGACGCTTAACTGACTGAGCCACCCAGGTTGCCCCCGAAACCTCGTTCTTTTTAAGGGCTGCCTACGAGTTCACGGCTGGGCTGCACCATAATTGTTCTAACCCACTTGCCAGCTAAGCTGTAGCAACAACTGGGTGGTTTCCAATTTTTTACTCTTTCCAATAATGCTTTTGTCAGCTTCCATATACATTATAAATCTGGTTTGGGGGATCTATTTCTAGAAAGAGAACTGCTGTCAAATATATTTCTTTTTTTTTTTTTTTTTAGCAAACTCTTTGGAGAAGCAACAAATCTATTTCTTAAAACCCAGTTTCATCTATCTATCTATCCATCTATCTATCTATCTATCTATCTATCTATCTATCTATCATCTATCTATTTTAGAGATTGAGACAGCGAGCGAGCAGGGCAGCGGGGCAGAGGGAGAGAGAATCTTAAGCAGGCTCCACACTCAGCATGGAACCTGATGCGGGGCTCCATCCCACGACCCTAAGATCATGACCTGAGCTGAAATTAAGAGTTGGACAGTCAGTCGGACTGAGCCACCCAGGCGCACCCCCCCCCAGCCCAATGTTAGTTTTGTTCCAAACATAAGGGGCAGTCTAGCAACGTCTGTCCATCCATCGATTCCGTTGTCCATTTGGGAACAGCGTGCTAGATGTGGTCCCCTCGGTGCAGCTGTGGACACAGTAGAAATGGCCTCTTTCCTGGGGGAAGTGATAACTTCTGAAACAGAGGCCCCACCTACCTCGTGCTGCCCCTGATTCTGTTCCCTGTAAGATGGAAGAAGGACAGGGGAACCCCCCTTTGAGTTGTCGGAGGCAGCCGTCCACCTGTCAGGGGACACCCCTCGTGAAAGCAGCCTGAAGTCCCCGGGCTGCAGGGAGGGGCCGCCCCCCGTCCCGGCTGGGCCCCGTCTTGGGGGGCAGAAGTGGGGCAGAGGGAGAAGGAGCCGCCATCCCAAAGGCTGGCTGGCTCTCGCCTCAGGGAGGGCCGTGGGGACCAGCAGGGTGTCCTTGGGGAATGGATGGGGGAGCGGCTCCCGGCTCTCTCCTGGGAGCCTCACGCTGGGTCCGAGAGGCAGTCACTGTTGTTCCCAAAAGATTTCCTCGGGAATCCGTGCCGGCCGGCTGTTGCTGGTGTTTGCAGGGGCCCCGTTCTCACCCAGGGGCCCGGAGAGGTGGCGACCTGTCTTGGCCTCTCAGGCCGTCCGCAGCAGAACCGGGTTCTCCCGTGGGCTTCCGGGTCCCGAACCTCACTCTGCTGCAGCCGTAGGTCCCTCCAGCCCTGCCATCAGCTGACGGAGCAACTACCATCTGGTTGGCCCTGACCGAGCTCAGAGACCAGCTTTCCCGAGCATTCCCAGGAGCCTCAGGCAGGCTCTGGTCTGAGATTTTCGAGGCTGCGGCTCGCGTGCCCCATGGACAGAGCATTTACAGAGAGCCGGGCTCGGAGCCGACCGAGTGCGTTATGTGTGTCATTTCAATTTAACGGCAACCCTGCAGCACAGTTCCGCGGTCTCCCCACCGCTGTGTCGCAGGCCGGGAAATGGGGCCGGAGGTTTGGTATAACCGTCCTGACCCCTGCCCGTCTCCTGCCTTACCCGCCTCCACCTCCTCTCCCTCCAGCCGCTCTGCCCCGCCCCTCCCAGGCCCTTCAGCCAGTTCCTTATCCCGGTCTGGAAATCTCTTCCCCCAGGTCTGGACCTCCTGTCTAAAAGAACCGCTCATCCACCTCGCACCCGCCATGGGGCTCATGGAGGGCCTGCTGCGATTGCAGGAGTAACAAGCCACGCTAGGGTGAAGACTGTGGTTCACCTCTGCACCTAGAACATAATCGATGTTCAATTAATTGTGTTGAATGAATGAATGGCTGGCATATAATAGATGTTCAATTAAGACGCATCAAACGAATGAATAGCCTGGAGGCACTCAGTTATGCTTCCTCCAAGCACTTCTTCCTTCCCTGCTTGCACGCACATTCCCCCCCCCCCCCCCCCCCCCCCCCCCCCCCCCCCCCCCCCCCCCCCCCCCCCCGCCTCTTCCCTGATTGTAGACTCTCCTATCCCTGCGTTTCCATCTTTCTACCCTTGACACAGTTAGGGATACGTACTTACTGATGTTTGTCTGCTCGCTCTCTCCTTCCAGCCCTCAACTTCGAGCTGCCGAGAGCAAGGATTTAGTCTGCTCCTGGCTCATGTCCGCCTCCAGACGACACCCTGACAAATAGGTGAATGAGCCGGTGGGAAAAAAAAAGAGCCGAGGCAGGCACCAGCTCTCTGGGATTCAGGCCCCTGCTCTCGGCATTATGCTCCTTCCTGGTTTGAAACCATGGGTCTGATTCAAGCTCTCCAGGACAGCGGTTGTTTTGTGACTGTGGTCCGGGCCAGCTCATTTCAAAACCTAGACAGAGGCTTCTAGGGTGGCTGGCAGTTGTAACAACTTTGCAACTTCTCTTGCTTTGAATTAAGCATCAGCAGTCTGCTCAAGGTGTTGCTTCCTCTCGAATTTATTTTTCGATCAAGATGAAACTTGTTTTTCCTGCTGTACAAAAGTTTATGTTAACTTACTAGTTGGAATGCTTTAAAAAAATTTTTTTTAAGATTTTATTTTATTAAAAAAGTTTTTTCTTAATGTTCATTTATTTTCGAGAGAGAGAGAGAGACAGAGTGCAGAGTACAAGTGGGGGAGGGGCAGAGAGAAAGTCATAGAATCTGAAGCAGGCTTCAGGCTCTGAACTGTCAGCACAGAACCCGACACGGGGCTCGAACCCACCAACTGTGAGATCATGACCTGAGCCGGAGATTGGACGCTTAACTGACCTGAGCCACACAGGCGCTCCCCAAATAGATTTTATTTTTACGTAATCTCTATACCCAGCGTGGGGCTTGAACTCCCAACCCCGAGATCAAGAATCACATGCTCCGACTGAGCCAGCCAGGCACTCCTAGTTGGAATGCTTTTTAAAACCAGAACAATAAACATACTTATTTCCATTTAAAAAATGAAAAAAAAAAAAAAAAAGATGAAACTTTACCCTTGGAGATAGAACTGGAGATTTCTCTCTGTGGCATTGGATTCTAGTAGTGGCCATGTGAAGGAAGACTGGTAGTGTTGGATGTCTTAAAGACACATTTTATTTATTTTTGTTCGTCCTGAAGTTCAAGTATGTTCATCATGGCACACTTAAAGAATTCAGAATAGTAGAAGACACCTAGCCTGGTCTCATGATCCATACACAACCATTTTAGCAAGTTGGCGTATTTCCTCCAACTCCGTTCAGGTATATTCTGCCCTTTTTATGGCGGAGGGGAACACCATGCCTACCAGACGCCATATTCAACTGATTATAGACTCTCCTATCCCTGCGTTCCCATCTTTCTACCCTTGACACAGTTAGGGATACGTACTTACTGATGTTTGTCTGCTCGCTCTCTCCTTCCAGCCCTCAACTTCGAGCTGCCGAGGGCAAGGATTTAGTCTGCTCCTAGCTGATGTCCGTCTCCAGATGACACCCTGCTTAACTTCTAGATCTATAAATACAATATCTTAATATTGTGTTAAGTACTGATGTATTTAAATACCTGTTAAATATTAATATCAAATGTTAAATACATATTAAACACTTAATATTGGTATGTTTGGGATGTATTAATATGTAATTCAGTGTTAAAATATTGAATCAAAATCCTTCAAAACGAATTTTAATGCCTATAAAGTCCTCCATCATTTGCCAGTATATCACGCTTTACTTTTTTTCTTTTTTGAGAGAGAGAGAGAGAGAGCAGAGGAAGGGCAGAGCGAGAGAGAGAATCTTAGGCAGGCTCCTCACTGGCAGCACAGAGGCTGACACGAAGCTCCATCTCATGACCGTGAGATCATGACCTGAGCTGAAATCAAAAGTTGGATGCTCAAGCAACTGAGTCACCCAGGCGCCCCTGTCACACTTTCCTTAATCCGTTCAGTTGTTTACCCTTCACCTTATCTTTCTTACCTCTCTCTCAGTTTCTTAGTTTATCTTACTGTGTGTGTGTGTGAGAGAGAGAGAGAGAGAGATACGCCATCTTAAATCCTTTTTGGAAAAGACAATATGTATGTCGTATATAAGAAGGTTTATTTATTTTTTACATAAGAAGTTTTTTTTTTAAATGATTCTTTTTTTTTTTTTAACGTTTATTTATTTTTGAGAGACAGAGCATGAGCAGAGGAAGGGCAGAGAGAGAGAGGCAGACGCAGAATCCGAAGCAGGCTCCAGGCTCCGAGCCGTCAGCACAGAGCCCGACGCGGGGCTCGAACCCACAGACTGTGAGGTCATGACCTGAGCCAAAGTCGGCCGCCCAACCGAGCCCCCCAGGCGCCCCTACATAAGAAGTTTTAACATCACTCCCTCAGCTTGGTGGAAAGACAGGATCGTAGCCAGTACGCTTTATCCAAGGCATAATTATTGCTGATTAAAACCACTCTCTGAAAGCTAAACAATTATCGCTCTTTTTAATTTGTCAATATTACAACAGCACTTGGAGGAACATCGTTCTCCATAATTTATTTTCTGTTTAAGATTATTTCGTTAGGGTAAATCTCTAGATTTGGAATTACTGCATCAGAAGAGTATAGATATTTTAAAGGTTCTTGCGATTTATTGCCCAACTACTTTTCTGAAAGGCTTTTCAGTGTATACTGTCCTTAGCAAGAAGGGAAGGGCATGTCTCAATACATCCTTCCAGCAGCAGATGCATTTTTCATAATTAGAAATCTGCTGGATGGGAAATGGCATCTGTTAATTGATCTGGAGCGTCTGTCTCCTGAGTTCACACCCCAGCACTGTGGGTGGAGGAATGTCCATCGAATACTGTATCTGATTTTTGTCTTGCAGCTGACTTTGGTGTGTCTGCCAAGAATCTGAAAACTCTGCAGAAACGAGATTCCTTCATAGGAACGCCTTACTGGTGAGTTGTGTAGTTTCTGGAAAGGGAGTGGTAGACTGCAGGTTCAACCTCAGACTCCCCAAGGTGACCTTGGGCCACTATAGAGGAGAGACGACAGCGTCAAGGGCTCCTGGGTCAGCCTCCTGGGTCTGAGCCTGGTCTCCACCACTCACGAGCGCTGTGACCTTGGCCAAGTCGCTTAGCTTCCCCGTACCTCGGTTTCCAACTCTATGAAATCAAGGATAGGACAGCACCTACTTCACAGGTGCTTGAGGGACGAAATGGGATTATGCAGATAGAAAACACCCCATTAGGGACACCTCAACGGGAACCCCCAGAAAAGGGTTCAGTTCTTTTTATTTTTTTATTTTCTTTTAACGTTTCTTTATTTTTGAGAGACAGAGAGACAGAGCATGAGCAGGGGAAGGAAGGGCAGAGAGAGAGGCAGACACAGAATCCGAAGCAGGCTCCAGGCTCCGAGCCGTCGGCACAGAGCCCGATGCGGGGCCCGAACTCACAGACCGTAACATCATGACCTGAGCTGAAGTCGGCCGCTCAACCGACTGAGCCACCCAGGCGCCCCTTTTTTTTTTAAGTTTATTTATTGAGAGAGAGAGAGAGAGAGAGAGAGAGAGAGAGAAAGCAGATGTGTGAGTGGGGGAGGGGCAGAGAGAGAGGAGGGAGAGAGAATTCCAAGCAGGCTCCGTGTGCTCACCTGGGATCGTGACCTGACTGGAAATCCAGAGTAGGGCGCGTAACCGACTGAGCCGCCCACATGGCCCCCAAATGGTTTAATTCGTAATTAATTCAACAAGTACAGATGGAACGTGAGGCCCTGGAGTGGGACTGTGAGGATGAACACGTTCAATTTCTACCCTTCTGGTGAAGTTTCTCTGGACTTCTCTAGGCCACTGTGTTTCCTTCTTTCCCCAAACTATTACTTAAAAAAAAAAAAAAAACAATCAAACCAGACCAAAAACCTCTCTCAGTTTCACGCCTAACTGCTTTCTGTTTTTCACGTGCATTACTTCTCATTGTGGAGTTAGGCTCCTTTCTTGCTTGCTTGTTACTCACCCTTTCTTTCTCTCTCTCTGCCCTTTCATTCCTCTTTCTCCTGTTCTCTCCCATCCCTTCTCTCTGTGCTGTTGTATCCTCTCCACCCCCTTGTGCCCCCAGTTTTTTTCTGGGCACCTTCCCCTCTGCTTCTACCCACCCCTTCCCCAGGACTCTGTGTTCTGGATTGTTGCTGCCATCTTGTGGTAGGCATCGGGAACTGCAGCAGGACATGGCGATGGAGCCCCTCGAAGGCGTCTTACTGAGTGAAGACCACCGTAAGGAAGACAGTGGGATGGACAGTAATGCAAATCGTGATTCGGGAGTGCCGCCAACCCTCTGACATTGGCTTGTGGTGGTCCTGGACCCCGAGTCTCTGAAAAGGGCCTGTGGAGGCCAGGTTCTTAGCCCTCTGTTGTCCCTTGGTTGGTTCAGGATGGCCCCCGAGGTGGTGATGTGTGAGACCATGAAGGACACCCCATATGACTACAAAGCCGACATCTGGTCCCTGGGCATCACTCTGATTGAGATGGCCCAGATCGAGCCCCCGCACCATGAGCTCAACCCCATGCGGGTCCTGCTCAAGATTGCCAAGTCGGAGCCCCCCACTCTGCTCACGCCTTCTAAGTGGTAAGGAGCACCCGCCTGCCTGAGGGCGTTTGCCGCGTGGCCAGTGGGGCTGGGACACGGTGCAGGTGGGACCGGGCAGGGGGAGTGCCCAGAGTGGGGGGGGGCAGTCAGGGCCTGGGCGTCTCTGGGCCTTTCTAAGCCACCCGGGTCCTTCATGCTTTTTTCTGTCCTCAGTGCTCTGGCCCCGGGTTGTCCATCAAAGCGGCCTGGGTGGCCCCCTGAGCCGGATCCCGCTGTGGGAGTAAGCGCCTAAATGAGCCCCAGCAGTCCCATGGCGCAACCCCGGGCTGGGACCTGAGGCTCGGGCATGAATCCCTGCCCTGCGCTTCTGTGGGTTACTTGGTGGCTTTGGGCAAGTCCCTGCTCCCTGATCTCCATGTTCCCTTCTGCACAGAGATGTTCACAATGCGAAGGTCATCCCGAAAGCCCCGCCGCCGCCTTCACCGCTTTAGCTCGTGAAGGAGCCTTTGTCTTTTGAGGGCCGTGGCTGGGAGGCACACAGCTCCCAGGAGAGCAGAGCGTGTGCCGGGAGGCCTGTTCTCAGTTCTCGCCCTACTCGGAGCTGACGGCTGCCACTTGTGCCCCCCCTCCCCCCCAGGTCTGTGGAGTTCCGAGACTTCCTGAAGGTGGCCCTAGATAAGAACCCGGAGACCCGGCCCAGCGCCGCGCAGCTCCTGGAGGTAAGTGGTTCCCCTCTGCCTTCGCTTTGGAGGCGGGAGATGGCCGGGGAGCTGGGTATGTCTCTCCCCAGCTCAGGCCACCACAGGAGCAACCATTTATCCGTCAGCTGATTCTCGCCGGGCGCCTCCTGAGCGCCCGCTCTTGTGCTGGGAGGGCCGTCGTGTGGACGCTGTCCCAGAGCCTGTCCTCCAGCAGCTTACGTTCTGGTGGGGGAGACAGGCCGCAGACAGCGCGTAGGCGCACGTGTCGGGGGGAGGGAAAGAAAAGAGCTCAGGAGGAGGGGGGCCTGGGAGGGGCGGCTCTCCTATAAAAGGAGGGCACGGAGGGGCTCTGTGCGCGCAGACGCCCAGAAGGGGCGAGGGCACTAGGCGAGCGGTCCTGGGGGGTGGGGGCACAGGCCTGGCCTGTGAGCACGATTGGGGAGGGCTGGGAGGCCGGGGCGCCGAGCCAGGGGTGAGGGCAGAGGCCAGAGAGGCGTGCGGCGCATTCGCCCGCGGTTTGGATGGTTTGCCTCAAGGGGACGCGTACCAGCGTGGCCCGCTCACTGCTCCGATGCTTCGCAGCAGGACGCGGACTCCAGAAGGCAGGCAGGTGCTCGGCGTGGACCCTGTTTGTCTGTGCCGACAGTTTGGGCAGAGTGAGGCGCTCCCGTCCATTCATGGGGGACCCCTCCCCAAACCCCCGTTTCCGGCGGCCTGCTGCGGGGCCAGCGGTGGAAGCAGGCCTTTCAAGGGGGGGCAGGCAAGCTCATTCTTCTCCGCACGAAGGGCCACGTCGCGAAGGGGCACGCAGGGTCTGGGAAGCCCAGACCAGGACTCGAGCTTTGCCCTGTGTGCAGTGGGGCGCCCCTGGGGATTTGGACTAGGGACACAGCATCTGACTTCTGCCTGCAAGGGCCCCTCCGGCTGCCGCGTGAGGACTGCCTGGCCTTAGCACGGAGAAGGTGACGGTGGTTTCCTAGAAGCTTTTTGGAATCCCGGGGTAGCTGGGAGCTGCGCTTGGCCTGGGCTGGTGCCTCACGTTTTGAAAGCGGCACGTACCACCTGCCCAACCATCCTCGGGTCGGCCGGTCGCGGTCCCCATGCCATCAGCGCTGATGGGAGATGGAGAGGAAGCGGGCCTGGGCTCTGGGGAGGAGCCGCTCCTTCACACCCTGCCCACCCTGGGTCTTCCGCGTACGCGACTCAGCCTCTGCTGTGTGCTGGCGGGAAGGGACGGAGAGGCCACACCAAGTGCCGAGTCTTTGTTCCTGTTCAGCCACTTGCCCTGAGTACCTACTGTGTACCAAACACTGGGCCCTTGGTTGACATGCTGGGCTACAGTGCATCCCCTGGGGTGCGCAGCACAGCGACGAAGCGTGTGGACCGCAGCTGTCAAGTCCTGGGTTCAAATCCCGGCTCTGCCACTTCCTGGTTGTGAGACCCTAGGAAATGGGCCCCACTTATCTGTGCCTCTGTTGTCGCTCTGAAATGGGCTAATAGCAGCGTGCCCCTTAGGGTAGCCGTGAGGGTTAAGTACGCAGATACCGTCAAGTGCTTAGCTAGGGGCTTTGGATTCTGAATGTCTGGAGTATTCCAGGCCTCGTTTCCTGGGTATCGTGCAGGTTGCGGGGGGAGCCAGAAGTGGGGGCGGCCCATCGCCGTCAGATGCCAAAGCTCCAAGCCGCCTGGGGCCAGTCGTTTCCTGTAAGCCGGCACCTCCTGGCCTGATCCATCCGGCCTCTAGGACATTCAAGACATTCCGCGGAGAAGAGACCGGCTGTCCTCCATCCCCACACGGCAGCCCTAGAGCCTCAGCCTGGGCCAGGAATTTTTACCCCATAGCCAGAGAAAATGTCCTGCCAGAGGGTTTGCAGCGCAAGACAGAGGGGGTTGCAGAAGAGAGGAGAGGTCCCTTGAGATAAATAAATCTCTTTATCTCCGCGGGTGGGAGGGTGGAGTGTGACTTGCAGAGGTCACCTGGCCGTGAGCGACAGGTGGACCTCCAGATCCTGGCTTCCCAGTGCCTCCCGGCAGAGCCGCTCCTGCGCCTTGTGTCTGCCTGCTTCTGGGAGGTTCCTCCTGGCCCCTCCTCCTCCCCACCCGACCCCCTGCTCTGCCTTGAGCTCGCATCGGTTTCCGATTCTCTCGCTTACTCGCACAGAGGTTCTTGGGGACCGCGTCACGGAGTGGTTAGGCACCCAGGCTCTGAGATCAGGCCTGCCCACCCGGAACAGGAGTAGCGCTCACTCCGTGCCTCAGTTTCCTCCTCTGTGAGATGCGGACAGTGCTCACTTAGAGGAACTGTGTGAGTGAATGGACTCTATTCGCCCCGGTCTTAGCATCGTGCCTGTCACGTCAGGTGCTCAGAGCACACTTGTGGAGTTTGTGCTCGCTCTCGCCAGGGCCGTCTGTGACTTTCACGTCGTCGGACTCGGTGGCGGGCTCTGGCCTCAGAGCTCGGCCCCGGGGACCCAGCCTCAGGGGCCCCGGCCCGTCCTCATCCTCGTCCCTGCCAGCGCCTGGCTTCCGGGTCACCACACCCTGCTCAGGGCCTTCCCTTCTCACCGGTCCCTCCTTCTCCTTGCCCTTCACCTGCTCCTCTTTCCCGGGACTGATACCGCGGGAGCGCAGCGGGGCCTCGTCCCCGTCCCCACTCACCTCTAGGGTCCCACCCCAATTACGGCGACGGCCTGCGCAGCCCCACCTGCCCCGCGTCTGCATCCAGCCGTTTACGCTCCCCCCCGGGTGGACGTCCACACTCGAGTACCCTCCATTTCCACCGATGGCTGTCCTGTCTCAGGGGCAACCCATCCCCTCGGCCACCAGGCCCCAACCCTCGCGAGCATCCTTGATGCGTCTCTTTCTTGCACGCTCCGTGCCCACTTGGTCGGTAAGTCCTGGGGTCCCTGCCTTCAGAACGTGTCCAGAATCCGATCGCGTCTCACCAGGTCCATTGCAACCACGGGTCTGAGCCGCCATCAGTGTCTCTCGCTTGGCTTGCTGCTTCCCTGCCCTCCCTCAGTCTGTTCTCGGCACAGCAGCCAGAGGGGGGACCTCCTGTCCCTCCCTCATTGGCTCCACTCTCACTCAGGCCAGAATCCCGAGTCTCGGGGTCCTGCAGGGTCCTGCGTGACACCCCCACCCCGTCTTGACCCTTCAGACCTTCTGTCGTCTCCTTGCCCCCTCACTCGGTGCCAGCCACTCTGGCCTCCTTGCTGTATTTCCGACACTCCGGCCATACAGCCGCCTCAGGGCGTTTGCACGGCTCTTCACACTGCCTGTGATGTTTTCTCCTGACACTTCCAGGGTTGACTCTCTTCTTCTTAAGTCATTGTCTCAAATGTTAGCTTCTCAATGAGGCTTCCACCAACTGTCCTATTTCAAACTACAAATCTGCCACCCCACCCCCAACACGTGCCTCATTCTCCTTTCCCCGCCCGACTGCTGATGTTTCCCGGGGCTTACTTGTTTATTGAGTATATCGTTAACCTCCCTGACTAGCATGTCAGCCCTCTGAGGACGGCAGTCTTCGTTTTGTTCACTGATATGTCCCAAGGATCTAGGTGTCCCAAGGATCTAGGACAGTATCCGATCTATAGAGGGCCCTTGGCAAGTATTCGTTAAATACAGTTACTTATTTGTACTTAACAAACTGTTGTGTAACCCTTTGTGCCAGGTACTATTCTAAATGTTTAGCAAATGTTAACTAATTTAATCCTTTTTTTAAAAAATATTTATTTTTGAGAAAAAGAGCATGAGCAGGGGAGGGGCAGAGAGAGAGGGAGACACAGAATCCGAAGCAGGTTCCAGACTCTGAGCCATCAGCACAGAGCCCGACTTGGGACTTGAACCCACAAACTGTGAGATCATGGCCTGAGCTGAAGTCGGACGCTTAACAGACTGAGCCACCCAGGCGCCCCAACTAATTTATAACCCTCCGATATAGGTACTATTCAGGTTTGCCAAACAGATGATAAAACCGAAGCACAGAGAGGTTAGGTAGCCTGTACAAGGTCACACAGCTTATAAAAGACAGAGCTGGGATTCTCATCCTGGCCGCCTCCTTCCACAGCCTGTTCCCTTGACCACTCTGGTAAGCCTCCTCTCTGAGTGAGTGAAGGAGAGAAAGAAGGAACGAAAGAGAACGAGAGAAAAGGTTAGCTGGGGGTGGGTCAAAGGGCAGATGCTGACAGGTGAAACTCGGAAAGTGGTATCCGGCGTGGTCTAAAGCCCGCCTCGGAGTGTAGGACCCCCCGGCTGGTGGTTTCTCGCACACAGAGGAGAGCTAGGCTCCCATTCGTGGAAAGGACGTCTGTGTCGATGGCCAGAGGGCAGGTGCCGGTCGGCGAGCCGTGCGGCATCGCGGGGCTCCCTGCAGAGACGGCCCTGCACAGCGGGGCCTCTTCCTGGAGTGGCAGACGGCTGAGTTCCCCTCTGATGCGGGCCTCCTGCACGGGTGCCCGAGCACCGTGTGCCTGGACCGGCCTGTCCCCATGCTGGCACGCTGTCTGCTTCCCGCCCGGGAAGGCCCCAGCCCTCCTTGCAGGGCTTTGTCGGCCTGCTGGCCTTGACAGCTTGGGGTTGGGTATTGTCCTTTTTAGACACGTCCCTGGAGGTGGCGGAGCCGAGGCAGTGAGGGAGGTGGTCTGTGCTTTCTCCGCCAGGGCTGTTTGCAAAACTGTTCTGGGCCTAATCGGCCACTGGAGATTCGGGGTTCCACCCGGGGGAACGGCCCAGCTCACCCGCTCCTCTGCCACAGCGCTTCCTTCCCCACGGCTTCCCCTCTACTTCCTAAGGACCCCGGCATGCTCACGGGGGGCAGTGGGGCAGATCGTGCAGCCTCAAGACTCCTGGCCATGCTGAAAAGCCACCAATTTGGTCAGCAGGTCGTGTGTCCTGACGAAAACCTGGCGATTACAGACGCCCGCGCCTGCATCCTGTATTTCTGCCGCATCTGCGTCAGCCGCTGCAGGGAGGGCGCCTGCGGCTTCCTGCTCACGTCCACGTGTGAGGTTGTGCGGCGCAAGGAACGGGACCTTTGGGATCTGATTCCCACCCTCTGTCCCCAAAGCTGTGCCCTGCGGGGATGCAGGAGGGAATAGGAATGGCGGGGGGGGGCGGTTCTCAAACTGTGCTGCTGCCAGTGGTGACGGTGGCAGTGACGGTGGCGGTGAATGGCGTTGGAGGTGATGATAATAACGATGTGGATGATAGCTGCCCTGCGTGGAGCACTTACTGTGGTGCTTAGAACAGCCATATTGCTATTCCTACTATAGAGATGAGCAAACTGAGGCTTAGAGAGCTTGAGTGACTGGCCGAAGGCGGTGGTGGAGGCAGGATTTCATCCCGGGCAGCCTGGCTCTAGAATGTAAAGCCAGTACTCTAACCACTACACTCTCCCGCCTCCCATGATGAGCAAGCCCTTATTAGCGCTCCCACTCAAGACCTTCCGGAACCCCACAGCAGCCAGACTGCTACCTTTAAAGAGTAACAGTCAATACCACTGCTCTGCTGCAGTCTCCGGCAGCTTCCGAGAAGAAAGCCTCCGCTTCTCACTACGGCTCGGGGACTCTGCACGCACCACCCTGCCCTCCCTCCTCTGGCCCCTCCTCTCTCCTCTTCCATCGACCCTGCCTCCTCGGCCTTCTAGCCATGCCTCCAGTACACAGGCCCAGTCCTGCCCCAGGGGCCTTGCACTTGCTGCTCCCCCTGCCTGGAATTCTGCGCGCCCAGATCTTTCCCTGGCCAGCCCCTTCACCTCCCTCAGGTCTCAGCTCGCATATCACCTCCGCACAGAGGCCCCTCTGACCGCAGACTACGTGGCCTCCACCGCCCAGGCCAGGCCCGTGTGGTTCCAGCCTCTTACTGTCCCATCACCTGACCTGATGTGATCTTGTTTGTGGGTTGGCTGCATGGCTGTTGTCTCTCCCACTGGGCCGCAAGCCCCTAGGGGCCGGGACCTTGCCTATCCTGTTGTTGAGCCTTATCTCAGCGCGTGGCACATCACGTGGCTGCGGCACGGATCGGATAGTGGATGATGGGGGCGTGGGAGAGAAAGGAAAGAGGTGCAGTACTTAAAATCGTTACTGGTTTGGACTGACCAGAGAAA
>PITB01026092.1:0-21976 GCA_004024585.1 Paradoxurus hermaphroditus
TGGATGGATGGATGGATGGATGGGTTGGTGGATAGGTGGATCCATGGGTTGGTGGGTGGGTGGATGGATGGATGGATGATTGGATGGTAAGAGGATGGGTCGGTGGATGGGTGGATGCGGGTAGTCAGTTGCCTCCTCTTCCATGCGAGTCTTCATTCCTCTTTCATGGAAAGCCAACTATTTAACTCCCCCCAAAGTTGCTCTTTTGGTGCCATGAGGGCCAATGAGGCCCAACAAGAATTTGAGTTGTACATGTATAACCCCCTTTGAAGAGGTCCATCATAAGGCTACCCCAAAATTTCCTTAACTCATTGCCCTCTTCTCAACTATGGTTCTCTCATGTTTTGAGATTATCGAGTGTGCAGACAGGCGAGAGTTCTCCTTGGTTTAGTAGCTGCCTCATTGGGAGCCACAAACTATCCCATGAGGATCACTCCGTCCAACCTCCGGAAGACCCCATGCTCCAGGGCTGAAGGTGCGGAAGGCATGATTCTTCTTAGCCATTAGCAAAATTGACCATTGCTCATGTGTGCAGTGTGAGAAGTCTGAGCACATCCCTTGTCCCTCATAATTCGCCCAAGCCCTATTTGCTGCTGTCTGAAATTCTACCAAGGTGAGAGGATTTTTTCCTTGGATGAAGCCTGCTTGAAGCCGAGGACAGAGGAAACTCAGAGGGTCCCCAAACTGAGTATTCAGTTCCTTTTTATTGTCTGAGGATTTGTCTGAAGCAATTGCTTTGAATGTGACTGTGTCTTGGACACATCGATTTTTCTTTCCGGTGGGGCACGTGCTCAGACTGTAGTAGAGCGTGTCCCCCAGAAGCAGTGGGGTGAGTGCGATCTTAGAGCCGAGGGAGCCTGCTTCCATTGCTGATCTTGGAGACCCTCCCAACCTCCTGGCCTCCTCCTTGTCTGCGCAATCTCTCCCACGAGGGAAGGTCTCAGGAAGAGGAGGGAGGTTGCCTAGAAGGGCTGCCGAGATGGCCGAAAGGAGGCTCTTTCATTGCGACAAGAATTCACAGAGAGGAGCCTCAGGAGTGTCTTTCTGACCCTGGGGTGGGAGCTCCATGTCTGGCTTCTGGAAGCATCTCTGCCACGTGTAGAGGAACAGGCCCCGGTCTGGGAGCTGAGTCTTCAGAACAGGCTGGGGTTTCCAGCAGCGGGGAGGTGTCCCCTGGACCTTGCGGTCACGGGCCTCCGAAGGAATCAGCGGCCGCCTGTTACGGCCTGAGCGACTGCTGGAGGGTGGCGTGGCCTGATCCACGCTGACTCGATGCGCCAATCAGCTAATGCCATGCTCTCCTTGGCGTGAGAGCGTAGCCGCTTTATTAGCACAGCGATCCCCTCCCGAACGAGCGTTCGTCTTGCACATTACATCAAATTAACTTGTACAAAATTAATATTCCTGACCTTGCTAGTGAGAAGAACAATCAATCTAGGAGAAGTTGTCATCTCGGTGCGGCCGGCCGTCTGGAGAAGTCTGGAGAAGTCCTGGCTTCAGCCACCATTTCCTTCTCCCAGAGCCAAGCCCTGCCCTCCTAGTTCCTCCGGCCCAGCTCTGGCCCTTCGGGGAATTATCCTGGTTCCTGGGAGTTCCCAGGGCCCAGCAGGGATGCCTGGGAGACCTCTGGTCTCCCTGCGGCCATTCAAGAATGCCATCTCTCTCTGTCCCGAGAGCCTGTGACTGCCGTCACTCCGGATGGCTTGGGTGAGGCCTCTTGTGCCGCTCGGTGCCGAGGCGGACGGATGGGGAGAACGCTGTGCTAGATTATGGCATCCCAGGTACCAAGCCATGCGCACTCCTTCCCCGGAATCAAGTTTCTCTCTCTGTTGTCTAGAGAACTTGTTAACAGGCCCACAGCTCAATCCAGTCACCCCGGTATTACCCAGTGCATTTGGCCAAGCTCCCCCTGACTCGGTCACTCACTTCTGCCGTCTCCTCTCCTCTGGGCACAGAGAGCAAAGCCCACATCGGGGCTGTTCCTCTGACTCCCTCCCCGCCAGCATCCAGCAGGGTACGCTCCGTTCCGAATCTTCCCTTGAGTACCAGGGTGCTGGGTGCTGCCTACAGGGTGACAGTGTTCTGTCCTTGGCAGCCAGACCTAGCACCCTGCGCGTCCCCGCCTCTCCCCCTCCAGGGCTCCTGGCAGCCCATTTTGCGGGCTCTCAGAACATCTGGGCGTGACTCTGGGTCCCCCGTCAAGTGGCACCGGGACAGGGCAGTTGACACCGATGCGGCAGCACTCACGGAAGAGAGACCGGTGTAAAAATAGCCCCGGGGGCACAGCGTCTGGGCACTTGATGTGGTTCCTTTGAAGAGCAGAAATTCTTGCTTGAAATGGGTCAGTCAGCGTGGATTTTCTAGGTGTGTTTAGAACAGAGGGAGGTTGAGGCGGGCGTTTCTGGGATGTCGAGCTCACTCTCCCATAAAGAACAAGGTGACTCGAGGCAGAAGCTGACCCGATGTGGGGCTGGGCTCAGCCTGGAGAAGGTGGCTGCGGGCACGCTGGCCAGAGGAGCCTCGGCACCCAAGGTGGCTGTCCCTGCGGGTGCGGAGTGCAGGGTCCCTGGCTCTAGCCATCACCCCCGCGGGTTAGAGAGCCTGGGAATCTCGTCAGGTGGATGTGGGTGGATGTGGGGTGCGCCAGGCTTGGTGCAGACCCTGCCTGCTTCCTTCCCAGATGTCTTGAGGATGGCCCGTGCCGGGGGGGCGGGGGGCGGGGGGCTGCTTTTCCTTCCTCCGCCTCCTTCCCTGGCTCTTCATTTCTCCCCCTGCTTCTTCTCCTTCCTCCTGGCCTTTCTTCCTTCTCCACAGCCCACAAGATGGCCAGAGAGGGGAGCCCCAGAGCCTGTGCCACGTGGGGACTCTTACCCAGCAGGCTCTGCAGGTCCCCCATTACCCCGTTTACTGAAAGGCGGCATGCAGATCTGGGGGTCCGGGAGCTTGAATTTACAAGAGCGGGAATCAGCCCAGAGCCTGGCCCTGAACCCACCACAGCCCGCGGTGCGGCCCCGGATGCGTGCAGCTCCCTGGAGCCCTACCAGTATTTGCGGAGTCCTTTCCACTTGGAAAAGTCCTTCTGCCCTCGCTCCCTATGCAGCCCTTGCTTTTTCACAAACACCTGGGAGGAAGGCGCGGCGGACACTCCTCCCCTCCTGCTCCCCACACGCCATGCCCAGGAAGCACTCGGAGCTCAGAGCCCTGAGGCTAGTGTTATGGTCACAGGAACAGCGTGTGGCAGGGCAGGGTCTCGCTCTCTGTGACATCACTCATTGTGACACGAACAAACGCAGCGCAGGAACACCAAGGAAAGTGGCAGCCCTCTCCCAAGCACAGGCCAGCACCCTCGCAGCTGTCCCCATCATTGCCAGGAGTCTGTTTTGTCCTGGCCCCGGGCGTGGGGAGAGGGGGGTCTCAGAGGTGGCCAGGATGCCCCGTGGTGGTCCCGTGGGAAGGCTGGGATTCGTTGCAGGCTCCAGGGCCTAATCCTCCTGGGGTTTCCAGACCCAGCAGGACAGCAGGTACCCTCTGCCCAGGACCGCCTACATTAGCCCCACCCCCACCCCCCCGCCCGGGGCAGAGCAGGCCTCCCCAGTTCTGCTCGCCAGAGTCCGCTGAGCGGTTAACTTCTTGGTCACCCCCTGGGCTGGTTAAATTGTTCTTTAAAAACCAAAACAGAACCCCACTCTGGAAATCTGAGTGCTCAGGGAGGCAGAGACCAGACCTGAGTCTCCAGCCTTGGGAACTGACCCCGTCCCCTCAGCCAGGACTCCCAGCCCGGGCCTTCTCTGTCCTCCCCGCCCTCCATCCTGGCCGCTGGCATCACCTCATCTGCCTACCTCTGCTAAGACCTCCATCACCGGTTTTCTTCCCCTCCCCGCCTGCCTCTCACTCCCCCCGTGGCCTCTGTGTCTTCCTCTCTCTGTCTCTGTCTCTGGTTGTCTGTCTGTATCTCTTTATCTCTCCCTGTGTCTCTCTGTGTCTCTGTCTCTCCCTGTCCGTCTCTGTCTCCCCCGAGCCCTGATCCTTGTGGCTTCTTCTCTTCCTCCCCGACTTTCTCCTGTTGTTCTCCTCTCTCTGCTCCTCCCCGCTCCCTCTCCTCAAGTTTCCCAGCACAGGACTTGGGACTTGAACAGGGGTCTGTCCCTCGCCTGACCCGCTCCCCTCCCTCCGTCCCAGTCTGGGATGCTCCTCCAGGCTACCCTTCCTTGGGGGAAGGGGAGAGGGAATCTGAGAAGACTGTCGTGGGCAAAACCCCTTTCCAGGGAGTCTTGGGAATTGGAAAACAGAGCGCTTAATTCTGAACCTTCACTGCAGCCCCGGAAATGCAAAAATCCGAAGGAGGGTTTACTCTGATGTTGCTCCGGGGAGCAGGGCACAGCCAGACCTTTCTCCCTTCTTCCTACTCCCCTGCCCGCGCCCCCTGCTCCCCCGCTGTGCCCACAGACCGCTGGGCTGGAGACCTCCCCGCACCCCCCCAACAGGGACACTTCAACTCTTTCATCTCCTCCTTTTGGGAGAGATTCACAACAGTGTGATGAAGGTAATTCCCACTGGCCTGGAAGTGAATTCCGTTATGCCCCAGCTTACTGTTTTATATTTATATCAAACGTATTAATTTCTTTTTACCTAGTGGTTGAGTTTAGTTAATGATGATAATAAATATTGACGAGGGAGCTGCTGCCTCCTGACCTGCTGATTACCATGGTGGGCTGGCTCTTCCCTCCTCGGACAAGGTCCATCGTCCCCGTGGCCAAGTCGCAGGAGGCAGGGGCACTTGGGACCCCCTGGGGGCAGGCCTGGAATCCCACCGGTGACGGCGAGTCAGGGAAGGCCGTGACGTGGCAGCCCGCCCCACGCTCCTTCTGTGTGATTCCCTCGGGAACGGAGCCCCTTTACACCTGCACTGACTCCTGTGAAGTCACAGCCTTGGGAGAGTCCCATCTAACCTGTCAGAGCCCCGGCTTCCTCCAGCGCAGAAGGGGAAGCATTGAATCAGCCTCCCAGGACCATGGAGAGGGTCCATGCAATGAAAGGGAAAGTAGTTCCTAAGCATGCACGTATTAGGTACGACCGTTTTTCTCTCCTCGCCGTTCCCGGGGCATCGGGCTGGGGAAGTTCGCAGGGACCTCTTGTAATTTTGAGAGCTTTTGTCTCACTCGAACATGTGTCTCTACCCAAGAGTCCCCTTCGTTCTGCATGAACGAAGTTCTTCAGTTCGTTCACCTGTCCACAAATACGCCCTTGGCCTTGAGCTCCCGAGCGATGGATTGTCGTGTCGCCGCTTGGAGCGCTTTCTTTTCCGTTGAGGGGAGAGAGAGTGGGAGTGTGCACGGGAAGGCAGTTGCAGCAGATCTGGAAGGCTCACCTCGTGGAGAGAAACTTTTTCCACTGAGCCATTTGGGGAACAATGAAACAGCGCCCCGCTCACTCGCCGGCCTCCACTCCCTGCTGCGTCTTTGCGTCTTTGCAGCTGTTGATTTGGTTTGGATGAGAGCCCCCCCCCCCACTGGGGGTTCAGCTGTCTCCTGTCCTGGAGCCCAGAGCGAAGGCTTCGGTTTCATTTGTCCAAGAGATGGTGGCAATGCATTGTTGGAGAGGGGTACTCGCGTGCGGGCGCCGCCTGGGTGGCTCCAAGACGAGGAGACACCATCTGTTTCCTCCCCTCTTCCTCGGGGGGCGGGGGCTGTCATCCCGTCCGTCCCAGAGGCCCTTCCCCGTGAAGCAGCCCCGCTCAGAGAGGACTCACCCAGGAATGACTTTGGATCAGACGCCAGGACATCTGCTTTGCTCCGGGACTGGACAGAGTCTGGATCCGTGTAGAGAGAGGTTTTTGGGCCACTAGTAGGAGATTCAAGAAGACATCTATGGTGTTTGTTCATTCGTTCATTTGTTCATTCATTCATTCTTTCATTCATTCATTCATCCCATGGATATATGTTGAGTGGCTACTCTGTGCCAGACAATGTGGTTGCGGCAGATACTGGGGGGTTAGGGGCGCTGGTCACACGAAGCTGACAGTCCCTTAGAGCATCCGGGAACGTCTGACTATAAGCAAGTGATCCCAATAGCGTGTCTGAGAACAAGAAGGGAGGGGGTGCTAAAGAGACAAAAGTTGGGGCCGGAGAAGCCCCCCATCTGTGGCCCGGGGAGGGGCGCACTGGCTCCCCTTCCTCTCGCTTGCATATGCCTTGGGGTTTCCAGCAGAGCAGGCAGCAGTGGAAAGCGGAGGGTGAGAGGCCGTGGCTCATCCTAGAAGCTGATGGGCCGGAGAGGAGGTCGGGCCCAGACCAGGGAGGACTTGGGATGGCTTTGAGGAATGTGGGCTCTCTTCCAAGCCGGATGGGAAGTCCCTGAGCGGGTAGCGGCATTGGGGTGGGGGGGTTAACATGACTAGCTCGCCGATCAGTGAGGATGTGGAGATGGGGTGGCTTCTTCATGGAGAATAGATGGGAGGGGCTGGAGCTCACCGAGGGGAAGGGGGTGCTGGCGGCTGCCCAGGCTGGTGTCGGAGGGGCCAGAAGGACGGACAGAGCCTGTTACAAAGGCTGGTAACAAGCTTCTTGCTGCTGGACGTGACCTCTAACTACTCTCTTCCCAAAGGAGACAGTGAGTACCTATTACTCACCTACTACGTGCAAAACCGTGACAATGTTGGGGCACCTGGGTGGTGCAGTAGGTTGAGCATCTGACTCTTGATTTCAGCTCAGGTCATGATCCCAGGGTCATGGGATCGAGCCCTGTGGCAGGCTTCATGCTGAGCATGGAGCCTGCTTAAGCTTCTCTCTCTCTCTCTCTCTCTCTCTCTCTCATTGCCCCTCCCCCACTTGTTCTTGTGTTCGAGTGTTCTCTCTGTGTCTTTCTCTCTCTCTAAAATTTAAATAAGTAAATATATACACAATAAATAAATAAATTAAACTGTGACAGTGTAGAGCAAGGTCCTTGCCTTGGAGAAGTCAGACAAGAGCATACAGAAAGTTAAATAGCAGCAAGGAATTCAAGTAAGTGTTCACAGAAGCTGAGCTTCCTGAGGCTCTGCGTGGTTGACTGTCAGGTCCAGGTAGGGGATGGTGTCTGCCCTTGGCTCTGAGGCAGGAGAGGCCCCCTGCAGGCCAACATGGTGGGGACGGGGACCAGCTTCTCACCCAGCCCCCCGCCCCGCCCCCATCCCTCCAGTTGACTTCCCACTATCCTCTGTGACAGTGACTGGAGACACACGCCTTGTCCCCTCCCCTCCTTGCGTGACCTGGACATTAGCTATCCCAGTGTCCGGGAGGATTTCCTTCTATCCAGCCAGGGAGTTTGCTCCTGAACCCCGAAAAGAAAGGAAGGACTAAGAGGCGCCTTGGCTGGTGCTCATGAGGAGCCCGTGCTTGGAGGAGCGAGCATGTTTCTCCCTCAGTTTACGCTTTTCTCAGAAAAGTTGTAAAATAGGGAAGTAGACACGGAATGACCCGACTGATCCAATGCCCTGCCTCACGCGGACGGGGAAACTGAGGCCTCGGGAGAGAAAGTGCCATGCGGTTTGGCATGCACCGCCTCGCCTGCCGTGTGCGGGTCCTCAGTACGGATTTGCCGAGTGAATGCAACTTTCCTCCTCCTGTAATTCTCCCCGCCCTCACAACGTTTCCAAGTTTAGTGACAATTTAATTTAGCGTGGAGGGAAGGCCCGGTGGGGAGAAGTCCTAGGCTCTGCCTGAGGAGATTCTCCTCACCGCCGGGTCTGAGGAGAAAATGGCGGTCTGAATAGGTGGTGAGGTCCCTGTCACGGTGGTGTGTGAGTGCATGAATCAGGAGCCTCAGAAACTACCACAAGGCCAGGGGCGGTGTGCGGGGTGACGCCAGGTCTCCCCAGGACCCAGTGCCTCTCGGCACTGAAGGTTTTTTTTAATTTTCCTCAGAGCAGGATTCTGTTTCGGCCAGGGAGGTTGGCCTTACTTTTCTTGCAGTATTCATTTTCTCCTCAGTCACCAGACTGGTGGCGTTCTAATATGGCGGTGTGATTCACAAAGCATATTGGAGTGCGGCGGGGGGGCCGTCTGGGGGCGGGAGCTGGTCAGACTGGTCGGGGCCTGCGTGCGGAGACTTCCACGGGGGCTCCCGTGCTCTGGGAGTGGACTGGCAAAGCCATTAGGTTTTCTCTTAGCTGGGAGTCTCTGTGCCTCAGTGGGCCCCCGCTTCTCCCGGCTGCCCAGTGTCCTCCCATAGCTGCCTCAGGGCCGTTTCTGGATTGTGGCCTCTTGGCAGACTTAATTCCGCAGGATCCATCATGACAGCAAAGTGCCCGGAGTGTGGGCTCATGTTGCCGACTGTGGCTCAAAGGACCACCCTCAGGAGAGAAGGGGCTCTGGGCTCTCTCTGTTTCCACAAGGCCAGGCTTTTCCTCATGTGTCAGGTGTGGGGACATAGGCCGTGTGGTTTCCTCCCCCCTTCCTACATGTTCAAAATGAAGCCCCTTGGTTGGAAACAAAGATGGGGTGCATCTGGGCACCTGGGGCAGACGGTGGGGTGCGTCTAGTTAAAGCCCATCACTGTTTGCTCCGGCTCCTCTGTGAAGAGGAGTGTGGGCCTGCCCGGGTGCTCTGGCCTGCGCATGCCAAGGGTCCCCTCAGGAGAGCGGCGTGGCTGACCTGGCTTGCCCAGGTCTGAGAGGATTCTCGGGACACAGTGCTAACATCCGGGCAGTTCCGGGCAAACTGTGACTCCTGGTCACTCCCCGTCCCCGGCTGCCTCACATACCCCTGCCCGCATGAATGTGTGTACTGGGAACACTATTCCTGTCCCAGGTCCAATGACCTGGGTGTTGGGATGTCACTGTTGTCTCTGCTCAGAATTCTTGGCGCTCAAAGGGCGACTTAGGAATGGAAGGAAAATCATACTTGACCAGGATGGAAGAACAAGGGGGGGGGCGAGAGGGGGGGTGAAATATCTATGTGTCTTCAAGGGAATCTTACACGTCAGAGTCATGTCACTATTTCTTCCTCCCCCTGCCCCCATTGTCAGATCGATAGGAGGCAAATCTTTAAAATTCTGGAAGTAAGTTCCACAAGTGAAGCTTCCGTTTTTTTTCTGTGAGAGTTTGTCTTCGGTTTGGTTTTGTTTGGGTCAAGCCAGACACTCAGCACTGTAGCGTTCCGGCCACCTCACGCACTCACCCGGCGGTCTTCTGAAGCAAACAAATACATTGAGAAGCTGACAGGAAGTAGTCACTTTTTTCCCTTTGTCTGGCTTAAAAGTGTTACTCACCAGAGGGCCGGCCATGGCTGATTGTTCACGAGACCAGCCCAACTAGCCTCAGGGTCCAGTAAAGAACAGCCTAAGTCACCGAAGGCAAGGTATAAAAAAAAAAAAAAAAAAAAAAAAATCACTTTATTCCATTAACACGACTTCTCTCCTGGCTTCGCGTCTCTGGATGTGTCTGTTCTAGAACCCACAGCTGCTCAGCCCTGCCCTCCCCCTGCTCGGGAAGTGCGCGCTGGTTTACATCCCGTTACATTGCTTCCAGAAAGACAAGATCCCTGTTGAATGCCCATGAAGCTTATGCTGAGTAAATATTGACAAAGTAGTCTAAAGAGCAAACACTTTGACATTTGTAAGGTCCGCTGGAAGGTCTTGTATATATTTATACAGCAGGAATGAGCACCGCATACCAATTTTCCTGAACTTGTTCTGACATAATTCTGCATGGAGAGTGTGTGTGCAGGTGGCCGAGAAACTGGCTTGAATGCTCACGTGGCGGACGGGGCCAGGGCCGGGTCAAGGTCTTCCCTCCCATCGGGAACCAACCAGCGCCTAGCCCTTGGTAGGAAAACTTACTGCAAGCTTTTATGAGACCGAGTTTTCCAGAAGGAAGAAAGAGAAACAACAACAAAAAAATAATCCGCACAAACCTTGCTTTTAATTTATTGCAGTTGATGTACTTTCTTTTTACTTCGTAAAAATTTTATTGATGTTTTCGTCCTTTATATTTATTAAAGATTGAGCTTCAAAAATGTACTGAGTAAAAAATGCTTGCTTAATTTAAATTGTGAATCTGTCTGTTAAGAAATGCATTAGGGGTAGGAGAAGCATAAGACATATTAATTGACAGACAGGAACTGCTGTCTCTGAGGTTGATACAAGTAATTTATTACTTTAGAAATGAATGCCACCTCCAGAATGTGCTTCATTAATTTCAAATTTAGTTTTAATTTCAAGCTGTTGCCCCTTGAGAAGAATAAGGTGGCAAATTATGTTTGAAGAGCAGATTTTTTTTTTTTTTTGCTCCCAAGAAACACCACATTTTAACTGTTTAATTTTACAAATACACGTGCCCGTCTCCTTGGCTGCGTTTTTCCTGAGAGTCAAGAACCTTTTTAGGGGCGCCTGGGCGGCTCAGTTGGTTGAGCGGCCGACTTCGGCTCAGGTCATGATCTCGCGGACTGTGAGTTCGAGCCCCGCGTCGGGCTCTGTGCTGGCAGCTCGGAGCCTGAAGCCTGCTTCAAATTCTGTGTCTCCCTCTCTCTCTGCCCTTCCCCTGCTCATACTCTGTCTCTATGTCTCTCAAAAATAAATAAACATTAAATAAAAATTAAAAAAAATAAATCTTTAAAAGAACCTTTTCTAGGTAAGGTCAACACTTAACTAATGCCTTTGTTTTTTTTTTTTTCTTTCTCTCTTTCTCTCCTTCCCCGCCGTCTCTCTCCTTTCTTTCCCACCCGTCCCGCCTTCCCACCTGTTACCACGGCAGCCTATGTTTCCGACGAGTTAAAGGCTGCCGCCCTGGTCGAAGACGATCTAGACCCCGAGGAGAGCCCGGCAGATGGGGAGCCCTCGGCCAAGTACCTGTGCCCGGAGAAGGAGCTCAGCAAAAGCTGCCCCAGCTACCAGAACTCCCCGGCGGCTGAGTTCTCCAGCCACGAAATGGACAGCGAGTCCCACATCAGTGAGACCAGCGACCGGATGGCCGACTTCGAAAGCGGCTCCATCAAGAACGAAGAGGAGGCCAAGGAGGCGGCGGCGCCCCTGGAAGACACGACCGTGTCGGACAGCCTGGAGCAGATGAAGGCCGTGTACAACAACTTCCTGTCCAACTCCTACTGGTCCAACCTGCACCTCAACCTGCACCAGCCGTCCTCGGAGAAGACCAACGGCAGCAGCAGCAGCAGCAGCAGCAGCAGCAGCAGCTGCGGCAGCGGGAGCTTCGACTGGCACCAGAGCGCCATGGCCAAGACCCTGCAGCAGGTGTCGCAGAGCCGCGCGCTGCCCGAGCCCAGCCTCTTCAGCACCGTGCAGCTGTACCGGCAGAGCAGCAAGCTCTACGGCTCCATCTTCACGGGCGCCAGCAAGTTCCGCTGCAAGGACTGCAGCGCCGCCTACGACACGCTGGTGGAGCTGACCGTGCACATGAACGAGACGGGGCACTACCGCGACGACAACCACGAGACCGACAACAACAACCCCAAGCGCTGGTCCAAGCCCCGCAAGCGCTCCCTGCTGGAGATGGAGGGCAAGGAGGACGCCCAGAAGGTGTTGAAGTGCATGTACTGCGGCCACTCGTTCGAGTCTCTGCAGGACCTGAGCGTCCACATGATCAAAACGAAACACTACCAAAAAGTGCCTCTGAAGGAGCCCGTCACCCCCGTCGCCGCCAAAATCCTCCCCGCCGCCCGGAAGAAAGCCTCGCTGGAGCTGGAGCTCCCCAGCTCCCCGGATTCCACGGGCGGGACGCCCAAGGCCGTGATGGCGGACACCAACGACGTGCTCCAGAAAAACTCCAACCCCTACATCACGCCCAACAACCGGTACGGCCACCAGAACGGGGCCAGCTACGCGTGGCACTTTGAAGCCCGGAAGTCCCAGATCCTGAAGTGCATGGAGTGCGGCAGCTCCCACGACACGCTGCAGGAGCTCACCGCCCACATGATGGTCACCGGCCACTTCATCAAGGTCACGAACTCGGCCATGAAGAAGGGCAAGCCCATCATGGAGACGCCCGTCACGCCCACCGTCACGACCCTGCTGGACGAGAAGGTGCAGTCCGTGCCCCTGGCCGCCACCACCTTCGCGTCCCCCGCCAACACCCCCGCCAGCGTCTCCCCGAAGCTGAACGTGGAGGTCAAGAAGGAGGTCGACAAGGACAAGGCGGTCCCCGACGAGAAGCCCAAGGAGAAGGAGAAGCCCTGCGAAGAGGAGGAGAAGTATGACATCTCCTCCAAGTACCACTATTTGACTGAAAACGACTTAGAGGAGAGTCCCAAGGGCGGACTGGACATCCTGAAATCCCTGGAGAACACCGTGACGTCCGCCATCAACAAGGCGCAGAACGGCACCCCCAGCTGGGGGGGCTACCCCAGCATCCACGCCGCCTACCAGCTCCCCAACATGATGAAGCTGTCCCTGGGCGCGTCGGGGAAGAGCGCGCCCCTGAAACCCGTGTTCGGCAACAGCGAGATCGTGTCTCCCACGAAAAGCCAGACCCTGGTCTCTCCCCCCAGCAGCCAGACCTCGCCCATGCCCAAGACAAACTTCCACGCCATGGAGGAGCTGGTGAAGAAAGTCACCGAGAAAGTTGCCAAAGTGGAGGAGAAGATGAAGGAGCCGGAGGGCAAGCTGTCTCCGCCGAAGCGGGCCACCCCGTCCCCGTGCGGCAGCGAGATCGGCGAGCCCGTCAAGATGGAGGCGTCCGGCGACGGGGGCTTCAAAAGCCAGGAGGACAGCCCCAGCCCCCCGCGGGACGGCTGCAAGGAGGGGAGCCCCCCGGCGGAGCCGGTGGAGAACGGCAAGGAGCTGGCCAAGCCCATGAGCAGCGGCCTGAGCAGCAGCACGGCCATCATCACCGACCACCCGCCCGAACAGCCTTTCGTTAACCCCCTGAGCGCCCTCCAGTCGGTCATGAACATCCACCTGGGCAAGGCCGCCAAGCCCTCCCTGCCCGCCCTCGACCCCATGAGCATGCTTTTCAAGATGAGCAATAGCCTGGCCGAGAAGGCGGCGGTGGCCACGGCCCCGCCCCTGCAGTCCAAGAAGGCGGACCACCTCGACCGCTATTTCTACCACGTCAACAACGACCAGCCCATAGACTTGACGAAAGGGAAGAGTGACAAGGGCTGCTCTCTGGGTTCAGTGCTTTTGTCACCCACGTCCACGTCCCCGGCAACCTCCTCATCCACGGTGACAACGGCAAAGACATCTGCCGTCGCATCATTCATGTCAAACTCGCCGCTGCGCGAGAACGCCTTGTCAGATATATCCGATATGCTCAAGAACTTGACAGAGAGCCACACGTCAAAGTCCTCCACTCCTTCCAGCCTCTCCGAGAAGTCTGACATTGACGGGGCCACCCTGGAGGAGGCCGAGGAGGCGACGCCCGCGCAGAAGAGGAAGGGCCGCCAGTCCAACTGGAACCCCCAGCACCTGCTGATCCTCCAGGCCCAGTTCGCCGCCAGCCTCCGGCAGACCTCCGAGGGGAAGTACGTCATGTCGGACCTGAGCCCCCAGGAGCGCATGCACATCTCGAGGTTCACCGGGCTCTCCATGACCACCATCAGCCACTGGCTGGCCAACGTGAAGTACCAGCTTCGAAGGACAGGTGGGACAAAGTTCCTCAAGAACTTGGACACCGGCCACCCCGTGTTCTTTTGTAATGACTGCGCGTCACAAATCAGGACTCCCTCCACGTACATCAGTCACCTGGAGTCGCACCTGGGCTTCCGGCTCCGTGACTTGTCCAAACTGTCCGCCGAACAGATTAACAATCAAATAGCACAAACCAAGTCGCCCTCAGAAAAGCTGGTGACGTCCTCCCCGGAGGAGGACCTGGGGACCTCCTACCAGTGCAAACTGTGCAATCGGACCTTCGCGAGCAAGCACGCGGTTAAACTTCACCTCAGCAAAACACACGGGAAGTCCCCGGAAGACCACCTTCTGTATGTTTCCGAGTTAGAGAAGCAGTAGCGTTGGCTTTCGACGCAAATGACTGTAATTTGCTTTGAGGGAAACTGTCGCAGGCACCTTACGGCCCCTCCGTCTTGTTCTTGGCACATGTTCTTATTTTAATCGCAGAGAATCACTCTGGGCAGGACCGTTTTTGTATAACTGTACAGTGTTTAATAGAGGTGCATACTCAGCTGTTGTTACTGGTAAAATATGAAGGTTAAAACGCAGTGGTAAGTGTTTGGAACTTTGTGTAAATGGGATTTAGTTGTGAGCGTCTCCCGATGCTTCAAGCTGCATGCATTAACAGACAGTTTAATTAAGCATTTATAACGGAATCGGGCACACTTTTTCCACGCGGCTCGAGTGTGCCGGCGTTTCTCACCCTTTCATCTTTAGCCCTCTGAGTCCTTTGAAGCACTTTTGCATTAATTTGGTTAAAAAAGAAAAGAAAAGAATAATAATGTATGAAGCTCTGTTTTTTAAACTCCTTACCAGCTTAGTGATAATTAATAATATGAACCTCCATTTTATGCAAGTCTGCAGGGGTATAACACGCCTTGAAATTTAAAAGAATATTATTTTCACATTGAAACATAGGTGTATATATTGTATAGATTTCAGACTCTCTTATGGAAAAATGTGATTGTGGTTAAAAATGACCTTTTTTCCTGCATTTATAGCAACAGTGTTTTATGTACCTGCTACTCTCTGGGCATAAGCCATGCCTGTGTATAGTGTATATTTCTTTTTCTTTCCTTTTTTTTTTTTTTTTTAAGGTCTATGGGTTTGTTTGTTTTTTTTTTTTACATGCAAACATTGTAAATTATACAGAAGATACCACAGATAGCATTTATAAAGTATACAGAAACATTATCTGAAAGCAAAGTATGATTGTTTGTTTTGCTATACAGTACATCTATATTGATAGAGGTTCTTGTTTAAATTATACATATTTATTAGCATCATGTTATCATTTGTTTTGAGCAGTCTGAATCAACGAGGCCAGGAGACACATCCATTGCAGGCAACATAACTATTTTGCACATGATTTTTAAAGGTATTTATTAGAAATCAAAGAACGCTCAAAAGAAACTCAGTGCTCAAAGGGTTAAGTCTATTTGAAAAGGAAAAAAAAAAAAAAAAGAGCAAGAGCAACAACAAGAACTTGTACTGTATTTCCTAAGCATCGATAAAGCCTTTAAAATGTTTGTACTGTAATCCTTTGCTTAAAAGTCATGAGGCATTCTGTGATACCACCTCGTACACTTACTTATAAGCCCTCTTGGTTGCTATTTCATGTTGTAGGATGCCTTTTTCTTTCGATTGGTAACTTTCTGTTTTGTTCTTCCTAATTATTCTCCCAAGATCCCACACTGCAGCTTTATCTTTAGGCTTATGAAAGGTAACCCGTGGTTACCGGCTCTCCAAGTGATTTCTGTTCTTCTCCATTTTTGGCAGTTAATTTGCAGAAGTAACTGACAGCTGACACCATATGAGAACCTATGTATAAAATATTGGCATGTAAACAGCACAGACACTGTAACACACTCTGTGCCCTGTTTTGTTGTTGACAATGAACCACCATTATGTGACTCTTCCTATAACCCTTTTTTCTACGGCAGCATTAAAATTGTCTTTTTGCTATAATTTTGTGTTGCGTTCACAATTATGTCTGAAATGTGCTACGACTAACGAGCACATTAAAATTAAATTGTATGCGATCTGTTTATGACTGAGTTGGTTGCTGTGTCTGCCAGGTGCTGGCAGTCGGAAGCTGCCCGTATATCACGGGAGTTTTCGTGAACTTGGGCGTTTGGAGAGCAGGGAGCCCGCTCTCAGAGGGCGCGTGGACAGAATTTTCCCCGAGAATAAAATGTGAAAGAAAGGAAGGCATCTCCCAGGAGGTTAGCTTCCCTCTGCGAAAGCCATCTTCTAAAACATCGATAGAGGAGCTCCAGGCCACACCTGCTGGTCCGCACGGGGGCCGAGGGGTCGGTCTCCCTTCTGGGCAGTGAAGAGTCAGGGGCCCCGAGCCCTGCAGGACGCAGGTCGGGGAAGGAAGGGCTTTGCAAGACTCGGCGCGGGGCGGTTCCTTCCTGTTGATTCGGGATTGTCAAGCCAGCAGAATACAGGGCCGAGCTGGGCAAGGTGGGCTCTGGGGTCCAGGGCTCGCTCTCTGCTGTGCCGAAGCAGCCACGGATAAGGAGGCGTTCGGGGTGGCGGTGGGGAGGGGGGGGGTTGCGGCTGAACCCGTACACGGGAGGAGTGGGGAGAGCATTTATATGATAATCACAAGCTTTTATTAGCCCCGGCAAATCATGCCAACAAAACGCTGGGAACATCGTGTAAAATTGTAAAATACCTTTATTGCTACATTCAGACTGCTCTTGCAGTTCTGCGGAATCGGAGCTGCTAACCTAGAATTATACAAATGAGAGATGTATTACATCCGTGTAATACATAAAACACCTCAACTTAAAAGAAAATACTCTTTTATTAAAAATTTAAATTAAACCCTTTCAGAGATGTTCGGCAACACGCCTACGTCTTTCTCCCGTTCCTCCCCGCCCCTTTTGTCGAGAGGAGTCCAAAATTTCTGTCTGCTCTCCTTTCTCTCTCGGCAATCCGTGTCTCTCCGGGTTTTGAGAGAGAACCTCACTAGAGTTTAAGACGGGTTTTTGGCAAATCGGGAGTGGCTTTCTGGCTGCGCGCTAGCCCGCCGATGCAGCCACACAATTGGGCTGTGCCTGCGGGCGGGGCACAGAGGGCTTTCCCTTCTGGGGGCGGGGGGGCGAGCCTGGCTCCCCACCCCCACCTCCTGCTCGGCCCTAGTCCCTCCTTGAGCGGTTGTGCACCCCGTGGGCCGAGACCCGTGGGACACAATGCCTTTCTCCGGGGGGGTCCCTGCTCCCCTCTGGAACCTGGCTCAGGGGACAGCACCCTCCCTCCCGTGCCTTCCGCATCTTCCCATCCCGGAGCCCAGATTTCCACTCTTGAATTTTTCACAGGTTAAATATAGCATCGGTTTATTAGAATCCAAAGTCCTGCGTCTAACAGATTAAACTGACAACACTTCCATCACCACCAAGGCCCATGTGGCTTGAAGGGAGATGGGGTTTGTGCGAGTGAGGGTGCCCCCCTCCCCCCCGCTTTACAGTTTGGGAGAGGAAGCGGACACTCTGCCCATCTCCTCGTCACCCCGCCCTGGGATGATCTTCAGGACTTTGCACTTCGGGTGCGGGAGTGAGGTTTGAGAGCCGAGGTGGGCACCAGGTGATGTCACCCGTTTGGCACCTGGGGCTCTGAGCCAGGAAAGGAGCGCTCATAGGAGTCCTGGGGCGGGCTGGGGGTGGGGGCTGGCTAAGGCCAGTTTTAGTCTCCAATGGCCTTGGAAACGCAAGGCCGGTTGCTCCGGAGGTCACAGAACCCCTTCTGACTGGAGAGCTGGCCGCCGCCCAGAAGAGCCTTCCATTCCCAGCCCGGGATGCCTCTGAGTTTCCGGAGACAAAACGGCCAGATCTAAAGTGGCGTTCCCAATCTAACGTCGTCTCCGTGAGCTGGTTCTCCGGCTGGCGCCGACAGGGAGCGCCAGGGCGGGCACGGCTGGGGCCTCCCCGGCAGGTCTCTAAGTGGGCCGTGGGAGGGGGAAGCACCGTGCCACGCGAGGGCGGTTTTAATCACAGGTGTGTGGGTGACCCCGACCTCACCCCGCCCAAGCCCGGGCTCGTTGCGGCCCTCCTGTATATCTTCCAGCCATCACGTTTACACAGTATCTTAAAATAACATTTGTGATAAATGTGCAATTTAACTAATTTATGGTGCTATGATGTGCTCAGGGCTACATGCAAGATGAAAATCTTAAATGGAGCTTGAACAGCTCACTTCACAACAAGAAATCAATATGCCACATCTGAGCTATTCGCTGCAGTCAACATTTAGCAAAAATATCAGTGATGTATCTTTAAGTTTTAGGCCGCGAGAATTCTATAATTAACCAAAACCGTGCAGAGTTAGAGCGAGTTGGTTATGATGAGGACCCAGATCTCCTGGCGTCTCCGTTCTATTTTCATTCCGCAAAAGGAAAAAAAAAAAAAATATATATATATATATATTGATAGCCAGCAAAGAGGCGCTTCTGCCCAGGGTGCCGCTCTGTGCTCAGGTCGAAGCGTGAGCCTCCCCAGCGGAATTCAGGGCTGTGGTCTGTCTCCCCACCGCCTCGGCCTCGGGAGGATTCCTTTCCTCAAGTTCAGAGGTTCCAGCTAGGCGGACTGCCCTGCCCCCGACCCCTGACCGCCTGCTGTGCCACAGGCCTGGTGCCCGAAGAAACCCTAAAACAGAGAAAGGCCCTCTCCCCTGTCAGCGGCGCCCGAGAGAGCTGGGATCCTCGAGAAGCGGGGCCCTGGAGCCGGGAGCCTGACCGTGGAGAAAGACAGGCGCCGATGGGAAGCGAACCTGCGTTTCCCAAATCCGGGGTGAAAGCCGTGGTCTCCCGAGATTTCTAAGTCGTCTAACGGAAAAAAAAAAATTAAACGATTTTGTTTTTTTTTTCAAATTCGTCTGTGAAGTTCTTTTGAAATTGGAACATTGCGGTGGCATTCTCTTCTGTTGACTATTTAGCGCAAAAACAATACACTTCGGATTATCGGAGGCAATCATAAAAATGAAAACACGCGGACCCCGACGCCACTCTTTAATAATAAATACTTTAACTTTAAAATAATAGCTATTATCCTTTTAGCTAATGGAGGAATTACCATTTTTACTCTGCCGGATGGTTATTCTTTTGGTAATAGAAACACTAACCTTTTTTCTCCTTGGGGATTTATTAGTAAGCACGTGTAATCTGTGGCAAAAGGAAACCGGAAGATGCATTTCTCGGGGGACCCCCGTGCCGGCCGATGCCTTTCAGCCCGCAGCGGACCTGGGGAGACGCGGAACAGGTACTCGTGACCGTGCACCCACGCAATCCCGGGGTGCGCTGGCCTTTGCAGAATGGGCTCTAGTTAGCTTCGGGAACCATCTCGCTCCTTTGGGGAAGGCTCCGGCTCTGTCTCTTAGCATAAAGCTCCTGGGAAGCGAAGCTCCTTTCTGACAAACCCCACCTTCCCGTGCGGCGTGGCGGCCTGGTGGCAGCCGAGGGCTGGACTCCCGATGTCAGCGCGGAGCAGCGGTCAAACGCAGGGTCTTGTTTCCAGGGAGGTGCTGATTCTCCTCACACTCCGTCGGGTTTCTCCAAGCCTGAGGGAGATTCTGTTGGACTTACGGCCACCGTTGTTCTCTCCCCAAGGATTTGACAGGAGGCCACCCCCCAGGAGCATTTAAAAGGCAAGCGAACCCTGTAACGGGTGGGCTTTGTCACTTCCAAGGGCATCCCGAAACACCTGTGATTGGGGACCACGTTCCCTGCCTAGCCGAGACCATGGATTCGGCGGGTTGTTGGTCAGTGCTTCGCTCTGATGTCCGGACGGTTCCAGACAGACTGGTGGCGACTCGCTCAGGCCATGGCTTTGGGCATCAGGAGTGACTTAAAGCAGAGTTAGCGCCGCTGATGGCTCAGCATTCGGGGGTCAGCGCCCTACCCCTGGTCCAAAGAGCCAGGTGTTTCCCAAATGAAATTCCGACGATAGAATATCAAAGGAACTGCTTCTCCACTCCCTTTGTGTAATGTCACGTGCTAATATATTCTTAATAAATCATTCCTGGTGATAATGATGATAAGCAAGGTGACTCCTTTCCAGAGATTAACATCCACAATTAGCCACTCCGGAATTGGGATACGCTGTTATTTACTGTCTGACCCGTGCCGTTGAATAGAGTGGCTGCCAGCCGCGTGTGACTACTCAGATTTAGATGGAATGAAACGAAAAGCTGAGTTCTTCAGTCGTACCGGCCGCCTTTCAAGCACTCGGCAGCCACGTACGGCTAGTGGTTACACTTTTGGGCCGCACGGACATGGACCAGTCCGTAATCACAGAAAGTGGGTTCGGACAGTGCTGTTTTTCCCACGTAAGAGCTCATGGCTTAGACGTGAAAGTGTGCTTCCGGTCCGTGGGTGTTTCTCAGAATCTCGGCTCTGCCAATATGGGCCCGGGCAACATTCTCACGTGCTGATATCTGATCAAAGCCAAGGACACACACAATTAACCTTGTGCATAAAATTATAAACAGAAGTGCAGGCAGGCATCAGTGTATGAAGTTGCTGATCATCCCCCCTGCTGCGGATATTATCTGGGCTGCGAACTCCAAAGCCCAGAGATCTGATGCGTGCGGCCGTGACCTTGCTCTTGCCCTTAGCTGGCAAAGAATCCAGCGGTCCCTGTGCTGTTGTTCTCTTTGCCCAAGTGGACTCGATCCTTCTCTGGGGCTTGGAGATTCAGACGTGGCTGCGAGGCCGGTGCGGCTCATAGTCCTCACACGTGAGGATCGGGAGTCTCCTGACCCCACGCAGGCCCGCAGACCACCCCCGCCCCCCAGGCTTCCAACTTCTCTGTGCAGCCCCAGGCAGCAGCAGGAGGGGGTCCATCCCTCTCTCTCTCTCTTTAAAAATTAAAATATATAAATAGGACTTTGGAAACGACTTTTCAATTTGGGGGGGGGGGTACGTTTTAAGAATTATTGCGTTTCAACGTCTCACTTCCATTACTTTTTTTTTTCTCACAGCAGGATTCCAGAGACACATTTACGGCCGTCATAATCGTGAGTTAGAGATCTCCCAGGCCAAGTGAAATGAAATTACGAGAAACCGAAATCTGTTTTAATTGGAGCATTTATGGAAAAAAGAAGTCAGACTGGCTGCTTTTTTCCTTTATGTGACTCTCCGGTTCATGGCGCTACCTGCGTCCGGAAACCGGGGCTGGCGAAACTTGGGCCGTGACAGAGCAGGAAGGAAAAGGGAGAGAGGAGAATGAGGTAGGTGTGTCAGGAAGGAGTCATTTTCTTAGCTTAAAAAAAAAAAAAAAAAATGGAGGTAGAGTCGCCGGAGTTCCGCCTCAGTGACCGTGAAACCGAGTCGGCAAAAGCTGAAGGGCCCGGCTCCTGAAAGCCTCATCAGGCCTTGTCATCGCTCTAATGAATATCATTTAAATTGCTTTGTATATTGGTGGAGTTTGGATGTCGATTTAATTTGTGCATGTGTTTGAGTTCTTCTGCTTGGCTAGGCTAACAGAGAAGCAGCCGCCTAATGAAAACTGAGTTGGTGACAGTGTGATGGGCTCCAACCCAGTCAAATGGGTTTGAAGGGTTGCGGTGACTGGGTTGCAAAAAAGCGGTCGGTCTGGCTGGGGAGAGCGAGGGGAGGCCTTCCCGCGGACCTGCCGGGCAGTGTGGTCGCCTCGGCGGGGCCGAGCTGCGGACTGGCCAACCGAGCTCCGGGCACGGGGCCCCCAGCCTGTCGAGCCGAGGTCCCACGGATGGAATTGGGGGGATCGTGCGACCTCTCCAGCGAGAGATGTGGGCCCGGGGGCCCCCAGCTGAGAGGACGGGGGCATCCTCATGTTTGGGCGCCCCAAATTGCAAAGGCCTTCTCCCGAGTCGTTTTGGCCCCAGCCGTCCGGGGAGGGGAGCAGCGGGCAGGGAAGCCCTGTGGGGCTTCGGTGCGGAGGGGGCCCTGGGAGGAGCTGTGGCCTGCCCCGGGCCCCCTGCTTCTGTCGGGAAGAAGTTCAGCCGGGCTTCTGTTTGCAGAAACGGTGGAAAGACAGGCAGAGCATAAACACGGTCGTCTACTTACTCCCCACTCAACCCCTTACGTCCAAAAGGGCCAGGGTTCTGGAAGGAGTGGGAGGTTTGGACGTTGTGTGTAGGGACTGTTTCAGTCAGGGACTGGGTCCCTGGACTCAGGGGACTGCAGCTTTGTCGCGGACTGCTCGAGTCGCCCAGCCTGAGGAGGTGGGGAAAGGCGGGGAAGAGCGTATGAAAGGAGCCCCCTTCTCCGCCTTCTCTCTCTCTCTCTCTCTCTCTCTCTTTTAAAATTTATTTATTCTGAGAGAGAGAGAGTGAGCATGCACGCAGCAGGGGAGGGGCAGAGAGAGAAAGAGAGAGAGTCCCAAGCAGGCCCCTG
>PITB01026093.1:0-22000 GCA_004024585.1 Paradoxurus hermaphroditus
CTGAGCCAAAATAAAGAGTTGGATGCTCAATTGACTGGGCCACCCAGGAACCCCTACGTATTTATTTTCAGAGAGAGAAAGTGGGAGGGGGCGGAGGGAGAGTGAGGAAAAGGGAGGAAGCCTAACTGAGCCACTCAGGTCGTCCCATCAAAAAACCCTTTGGAGGGGCACACATGGGTGGCTCAGTCAGTTGAGTGTCTGATTTCGGCTCAGGTCATGATCTCACAGTTCTTAGGTTTGAGCCCCATGTCAGACTTTGCACTGACTTAGTTGAGCCTGCTTCAGATTCTCTCTTCCTCTCTCTCTGCCCCCCACCTCACACTCTCTCTCTCAAAAATAAACATAAAAAAAAAACATTGTGATTTTGCCTTCTTAATATCCTAAACATCTTCCTGCTTCTTTTATCAAAATCGCTATAGGCCATCAGTTTCATCTGACCTACTGAAATAGTCATTAATTTTAGTTCCCTGCATCCTCTTTTCTCTCTTCCAGTAAGTTCTTTGCAGTGCAGTTGCTGAACTTTTCTAAAGGCAAACCTATGTCAACTCCTTGTGGAAAACCAGTCAGTGGCTTCTATTGCTTTTAGAATAAAGACAAAATTCTTTCACACGTCGTATAAGGGCACAGTAAGATATCACCTCACACTTGGGTCAATAGAATATGGTCTCTATCTAGTCTTACCTACCTACTGATAACCCCAGAATCTATTAATGCAAGCCCGATTTGCTTCATAAACTTCAAGAGGGATAGCCAATTGCCTAAATGTCTAAAACTGATTACCTCTCTTCTCCATCGATTTTGAAAGTTTGGTTATTTATTTGTTTAGAGATACTTGGCCATTTTGTTTAGGCTGTCACTCTTTTGGGCATAAAGTTTCTCAAAACATTTCTTTATTGTTCTTTTAATATATCTAAGTTTCATATCTTAAAACATAAGTCATTCTCACAAATGAGTTTTTCCACACCTTTCAGGGATGTTTATGGGTGAAAATCAGTAATCTCTGGCAGGAATCTCATCGCAGAATGATAGACTGCAAAAGTGGTTACCTGTAGATAGTGGATAACAAGTAATTTTAATTTTTTTCTAATTCGTGTACCTACATTTTCTAAATTTACTATAATAAACATGTTTTATTTCTGTAATAAAAAATTAAAACAACTCTTTAAATAGTGTTTGGAGTATTGGAAATAGAATTACCAGTTAATGCAAACTCTGTGGAAGTAGCAGTTGTAAAATCTGTACAAAAAATCTTAAATGCACTGGAAGACATTTTAAATTAGATAAAAATTGGAGAAGATTTTACTATTGAGAAATTGTAACTCTACAGGGTAAAAATTGGGAGTTTGTAATTATTTTTTTCTGTATGTTCTTCTCCACCACTATGTCAGTGGCAATAGAAAACTTTATGTTTACAGGTGGAGCTGACAACAAAACAAAATGAAGCAAAACAACATGATAAAGCAGTTCAGGGCTAAAAAGGATTGCTGTAAATTTTAGAGGGAAATCCTATGAAAATTACAGAATGCATGTGACTCGGAATCCATGTAGATTGCCGAGATCCCCAATACTAAACTATACATGTGCAGGGACCATCCCCAAGCAAGCAGAGATTGGAGAGGAAACTAAGTCTTGAAAGACAGGGCTGCACTGGATGAGATTGGTGTTTGTTGCTATTTTAACTGAATATATTTCTCAAACTATGCACAGCATGGTGGTAGGCAGCTGAAGCATTATAGGATTCAAGCATCAGAGGACAGAAGCTGAAACTTGAGGGGATCACTTAAGCATGTAGTCCTAGAGACCGTGCAAATCCATGTCTATACTCGGCTCAAATACTTGGCTTGCCTAACTGCTCAACTCTCAGGGTTCCAGGCTAAAAAATGTAGCATTGAGAGTTTGTAAAAATCAAGCAGAGATTGCAAAATGCAGTGTAGACAGAGTTTACACTTTGAATATGGAATAGGTAATTGCATATTAGAACAACAGTAAAATACAGAAAACAAAGGAATCAGTGACCAAAACAATCCTCAGTAGAAGACAACAGATTGCAGTATCTAAAATGTCGTTTTTAACTAGAAATCCCTAGACCTTCCAAAAACCCAGGAAAGTGTGACCTACCACCTAGGGATAAAAAAAGTAATCAGTAGAAGTTGACTTTGAGTGGGTACAGAAACTGGATTTAGCAAATGGATAGGTTCAACATTTGTAGGTGGTAGGAAAAACATCAGTGAATTTGTAATTATATCAATAAAAATCACCTAATGTGAATAACAGAGGGAAGTTTACTCTAAAAGAAAACTAAGCAGAGCTTTAGAGAGCTGTGGAGCAATATCCAAGAGTCCAACATATGTGCAATTGATGTCCTAGGGGAGGAAGGAGAGATCTCCCAGGAAAAATATTTGAAATTCTAAGAGCCAAAATCATCCCAAATTTGGTGGGGGAAAATGTAAACACGAAGATTCAAGAATTTTTAATAAAACTCAAGATGACAACAGAAAATCCCTTAGGCATATTTTAGTCCGAGGACTGAAAGTCAATGATGGAGAAAAATATTGAAAGCAGTCAGAAAGTATAACAAAATACATGGAAGGAAATAACAGTACAATTCACAATTTACCTCTTATGGGTCCATAACATATTGGAAAGCCATGCTCACATGGCCAAAATTGTCCATTAAGAATTTTACATCCATTGAATCTAGCAGACCTGTTCTAAAATTTCTAAAAGAAGTGCTTTAGACTGAAGAGAAAGGACACAGATGGTAACTTCAGATTTATAAGAAGAAACGGAAGACACAAGAAATAATGTTGGTAAATATGAAAGATAACATTTTTCTTTTGCTATCTCAAGTTTTTTAAAAGGCATATGGTGGCTCAGAGTTGAAGTTACACCTGAATATTGGGTTTATAAAATACATAGATATAATATATCTAATATATCTATGTATTTTATAATAAGATAATAATAATAAGAAATGGGGGATAATAATAATAACATAAGAATAATGGGGGATAACTGTAGAAATATTGCTCCAAGTTTCTAATATGTAACTTAAATAATTAAATATTTAGTTTCAGAAGTTTGCACTAAATTAAAGATGGATGTTGTAATGCCTGACAAAAAAATAAAATGAAATGCAAAGAGTTAAACTAAAAGGCCAAGAGAGAAAATGGAACACTCAAGATAATTTAACATGAAATACAACAGGAAAGGAATAAAGATTAAAAAATTAGATGTCAATCAGAAAAAGAGCAAAAGGCCAGACTTGAATACAACCATATTCATAACTCTTTAAGGTAAAATGGGCAAAACACTCCAATCAAAAGACTGTTTTTCATCTACAATGGAATATGACTCAGCCAGAACAAAGAATGAGATCTTCCCATTTGGGACAACATGAATGGGCCTAGAGGGTATTGTGCTAAGTGAAATAAGTCAGAGAAAGACAACCATCATATGATTTCACTTATATGTGGAATCTAAAAACAAAACAACAACAAGAAAGCAGACACAGACTTATATATGAGAGAGAGAGAGAGAGAGAATAAACTGATGGTTGCCAAAAGGGATGAGGGATGGGGAAAAAAAGACTTTCAGAGTGGACAAGGAAACAAGAACCAGAAGCAGTTGGATGCTCTCTGTAAGAGATACAGTTGGACGCAAAGACACAGATAGGGTGAATCTACAAGGGACACAAAATACATGTAAATAGTTAAGACCAGGGTTGCTGGAGGGGCTACATTAATGTAACAAATAGGGACGCCTGGTGCAATCAGTTAAATCGTTGGCTCTTGATCTTCATTCTGGTCATAATCTCCTGGTTTGTGAGTTGGAGACCTGCATGGGGCTCTGCGGTGAAGACTAGGAGCCTCCTTGGGATTCTGTCTCTCCTTCTCTCTGCCCTACCCCTGCTTGTGCTCTCTCTCTCTCTCTCAATAAATAAACTTAAATTTTAAAAATGAAGGGAAAAAAGACCTGAGGGCATCTGGGTGGCTCAGTTAAGCATCTGACTCTTGATTTGGGCTCAGGTCTGATCACACCAGCATGAGACTGAGCCCCGTGTTGGGCTCTGCCCTGGGTATGGAGCCTACTTAGGATTCTCTCTCTCTCCCTCTGCCCCTCCTTCACTTGTGCACGTGTGCATGCTCTCTCAGATGGGGTGGGAGGAGACTTTAAGACAAGAGGGGTTACAAGAGACAAAAAGATTTTTTTCTTAATGATAATTAGGTTTAATATTGAGGAATTAGAAGAATTTATAAATGTATATGCACTTAACAACAGAACTTCGAGATACATGAATCAAAAACTGACAGACTTACAGATGATGGGGATCAGGAAGTGCACTTGCTGTGATGAGTACTAGACGTTGTACACAGCTGTTGAATCACTCGATTGTATACCTGAAACTAATATTATAATGTGTGTTAACTACCTGGAATTTAAATAAAAACGTAAAACCAATTTAGGCCAAGAACACCACCGACAGACTTAATGGATAAATAGACAACTACAAAATTATTAGTGATTTAATTTTTTAAAAATGTTTATTTTTGAAAGAGCATGAGCAGGGGAGGGCCAGAGAGAGGGAGACACAGAATTTGAAGCAGGCTCCAGGCTCTCAGCTGTGAGCACAGAGCCCAAGCTGGGGCTTGAACCCACGAACCATGAGATTATACCTGAGCCAAAGTCGGACACAACAGACTGAGCCACCTAGACTGAGAAACATGTCTCTCTCAGGTGTTGAGAGTACCGTTTCACAACAACAGTCAGCAAGGATGTAGGTCATTTAATGACTGATTATATCAGGTACCATAAATTTTTATGGTTTTAGGTTTTTAATTTAGGTCTACGATCCATTTGGGGTAAAATTTTTTGTGTTGAAGATGAAGTATGAAGAGAGATGGAAACTTTTGTATGTGCTGGAACCACATGTTAAACAGAAAATCTTGTCTGTATTGAATTTACTTTGCATCTTTGTGGAAATTAATTGTCTATACATGGGGGGATTTATTACTGGACTTTTTAATGTCCTTGATGTCCTTCCCCAGCCCCCTCAAACCACACACCATGGTTCTTGTATACTTTATGGTAAGAATGGAAATCACGCTATATAAGTACTCCAAATTTGTTCTTTTTCAGAATGTTTTTGCCTCTTCCAGTTCCTCTGCTTGCACATAAAGATTTTAGAAACAGCTCGTCAATGAAAAAAATGTTGAAATTTCGATTGAAATTATGTAGTACATGAGTTTGGGAAGAATGGACATATTAACATTATTGAGTCTTTAAATCCAGGAGCGAGGTATTGTTCCACCAGTTTAGGTTTTATTTGATTTTTAATTAGTGCTTTATAATTTTGTGCATAAAGATTTGCATATACTTTGTGAGATTTATACCTGTGTTACATTTGGTACCACTTTAAATTTTAATTTTTGTCTCAATTTCCCATTGTTCATTGCCACTACGTAGAACAGAACAGAAATCGTTCTGTTCATATGGAACTCGTAAGGCTCAACTTTGATAAACTTGCTTTTTAGTACTACTTTTTTTTTTTAAAAAAAGATTTCTTTGGAGTTTTCTAGGTAGATAATCTTGTTTTCTAAGAATAGAGACAGTTGTATTCTTCTTATTTCTAATCTGTGTGTCTTTTTTTTTTTTAAATTGTGCTGAGTACGATAGCCAATAAGATGCTTACTAAGAGACATAAAAGCAGAAATCCCTGTCTTGTTCCCAATCAGAGGGGAAGGAAGCATTTAGTCTTTTCCCAAAGGGTAATTTTAGCTGTAGTTTTTTTGGTAGGTGCCCTTGATCAACTTGAGAATGTTCCTTTCTACTACCAGTTTGCTGAAAGTTTTATCATGAAGGGGTGTTGAATTTGTCAAAAGCTTTTTCTGCATCTATTGAGATAATAACAGGGTTTTTCTTCTTATTCTGTTGATATGGTAAATTACAGTCAATTCTCATTATTTGTAGATTCCATGTTTGTGAATTTGCCTACTTGCTAAAATTTATCTCTAACCCCCAAATCAAAATTTGCGGTGCTTTTGCAACATTTTCAGACATGCACAGAGCAGCAAAAAATTTGACTCACCCAGTGTGCATGGTCCCAGCTGAGGTCAAATGAGGTGATGCTTTGCCTTCCTGTTTAGGCTCTCATCCTATAAACAAGTATCATTTTCATGGTCTGCTAATTTTTATGTTATTCACATTTTTGTACTTTTCATTGGCGATTTTACTGTTTACAATGTCCCTAAACATACTGGTGAAAAGCTGTCTGGTGTTCCTGAGTGATAGGACTTACAGAAGAAATAGATGCGGGACATAAAGCTTTGTTTCAGGCAGAAGGAGACTGCTTTTGGTCAGTGGGTCCGGTGTTAATGGATAAAATAACATTTTTCCAAAGAAGACATACAGATGGCTAACAGGCAGATGAAAAGATGCTCAATATCATTCATCATTAGGGAAATACAAATCAAACCACAATGAGATATTACCCCACACCTGTCAGAATGGCTAAAATTAACACAGGAAACAACAGATGTTGGTGAGGATACAGAAAAAGGGGTGGGAATGATGTTGGTGGGAATGAAAACTGGTGCAGCCACTCTGGAGAACAGTATGGAAGTTTCCCAAAAAGTTAAAATAGAACTACCCTATGATCCAGCAATTGTACTACTAGGCATTTAACCAAAGGATGCAAAAATACAGATTCAAAGGGGTACATGAACCCCCAATATTTATAGCAGCAGTATCAACAATTAACAAACTATGGAAAGAGTCCAAATGTCCACCAACTGATGAATGGACAAAGAAGGTATGTATATAATGGAATATTACTCAGCCGTCAAAGAGAATGAAATCTTGCCATTTCAATGATGTGGATGGAGCTAGAGTTTATTTTTCTAAACAAAGTAAATCAAGCAGAGAAAGACAAATACCATGCAATTTCATTCATATGTGGAATTTAAGAAAATTATGAGAAGGGAAAAAAAAAAGGGCAACAAACCACAGGACACATTTTTTTTTTCATTGTCAAGTTAGTTAACATACAGAGTAGTCTTGGTATTAGGAGTAGATTCCTATGGTTCTTCACTTAGATACAACACCCAGTGCTCATCCCAATGAGTGCTCTCCTCAGTGCCCATCACCAACTTTCTCCATCCTCTTAACCCCCACTGCCGTCAACCCTCAGATTGTTCTCTGTATTTTAGAGTCTCTTATGGTTTGCTTTCCTCTCTGTTTGTATCTTATTTTTCCTTCCCTTGCCCTATGGCCATCTGTTAAGTTTCTCAAATTCCACATACAAGTGAAATCATAGGATATCTTTCTCTGACTGACTTACTTTGCTTAGTATATTACCCTCCAGTTCCATTCATGTTGTTGCAAATGTCATGATTTCATTCATTTTCATCACTGAGTAGTAGTATTACCTTGTGTCTATATAACCACATCTTTATCCATTCATCTGTTGATGGACATTTGGGCTCTTTCCATACTTTGGCTATTATCGATATTGCTGCTATAAATATTGGGGTGCATTTGCCCTTTGAAACAGCCTATCTGTATCTCTTGGATAAATACCTACTAGTGCAATTGCTGAGTTGTAGGGTAGTTATGCTTTGAATTTTTTTGAGGAGCCTCCAAACTGTTTTCCAGAGTGACTGCACCAGTTTGCATTCCGACCAGCAGTGTGAAAGAGATCCCCTTTCTCCGCATCCTCACCAACATCTGTCATTTCTTGAGTTGTTAATGTTACCCATTCCGATAGGTGTGAGGTGGTATCTCATTGTGGTTTTGATTTGTATTTCCCTGATGATGAGTGATGTTGAACATCTCGTCATGTGTCTGTTGGCCATCTGCATGTCTTCTTAGGAAAAATGTCTATCAATGTCTTCTGCCCTTTTCTTCACTGGATTATTTGTTTTTTTGGGTGTTGAGTTTGGTAAGTTCTTTATAGACTTTTGATACTAACCCTTTATCTGATATGTCATTTGCAAATATCTTCTCCCATTCTTTCAATTGTCTTCTAGTTTTGTTGATTGTTCCGTTTGCTGTGAAGAAGTTTTAATCTTGATGAGGTCCCAATGTTCATTTTTTGCTTTTATTTCCCTTCCTTTGGAGACATGTCAATTAAGAAGTTGCTGTAGCCAAGGTTAAAGAGGTTGCTGCCTGTTTTCTCCTGTAGGAATTCGATGGATTCCTGTCTCACATTTAGGTCTTTCATCCATTTTGAATTTATTTTTGTGTATGGTGTAAGAAAGCGGTCCAGTTTCATTCTTCTTTTTTTTAAGATTTTTTAACGTTTTTATTTTGAGAGACATAGAGACAGAGTATGAGCAGGAGAAGGGCAGAGAGAATCTGAAACAGGCTCCAGGCCCCGAGCTGTCACCACAGAGCCCAATGTGGAGCTCAAACTCACAGACCTTGAGATCATGACCTGAGCTGAAGTCGGCTGCTCAACCGACTGAGCCACCCAGGTGCCCCTCAGTTTCATTCTTCTGCATGTTGCTGTTCAGTTCTCCCAGCACCATTTGCTAAAGAGACTATCTGTTTTCAATAGAAAATTTTTTCCTGCTTTGTTGAATATTAGTTGGCCATGTCTTTGTGGGTCTATTTCTGGGTTCTCTAATCTATTCTATCGGTCTATGTGTCTGTTTTTGTGCCAATACTATACCGTCTTGATGTTTACAGCTTTGTAATACAAGCTAAAATCTGGGATTGTGATGCTTCCAGTTTTGGTTTTCTTTTTCAACATTACTTTGGCTATTTGTGGTCTTTCATGGTTCCATACATTGTTTAGGATTGTTCAAACCCTGTGAAGAATGCTGGCGCTATTTGGATTGGGATTGCATTGAATGAAACCACAAGAGACTTAAAAAAATTTTTTTTATTTTTACATTTATTTATTTTTGAGAGACAGAGTGAGACAGAGGGTGAGTGGAGGAGGGGAAGAGAGAAAAGGAAACACAGAATCTGAAGCAGGCTCCAGACTCTGAGCAAACATTCAGCAGAGTCCAATGTGGGGGTCAAACCCATGAACTGTGAGATCATGACCTGAGCCAAAGTCAGATGTTTAACTGACGGAGCCACGCAGGTGCCTCGAGCTTCTTAGAGATAGAGAACAAACTAAGGGTTATTGGAGGGAAGAGGGGTGGGTTAGATGGGTGGATTGTATTAAGGAGGGCACTTGTTATGATGAGCACTGGGTGTTGCATGTAGGTAATGAATCCCTGAATTCTACTCATGAAACCAGTATTGCACTATGTGTTAACTAGAATTTAAATAAAAAAGAAAATAAAACTCAAATAAAGAGACATTGAGTCAAGAAGAGGAAAAAAGAAGTAAACAAAGCATCATAAACAGAAACACACTAAAACAAGGTTATATATTGATCAGTGGTTGAAAATTCACTAACAGCATCATTTGAACCTGCAGCTTATTTTGTTGGATACTTTTAAAGTATAAGTTCAGTTTCCTTAATAGATTTAGAAATACTCAATTTATCTAAGTCTTCAGTGAGACTTTGGAGCTTGGATATTTCAGTAACATTTACTATATCATCTAAGCGATTGATTTTTTGGTTGTAGAGTTGTTTGTAGTGTTCTATATTAACTTGTCATGATATTGTCTCTGATTTCTGACATTTTAATGTGTATATTTTCTCTCTCTCTCTCTCTCTCTCTCTTTTCTTGGTTTGGCTGGCTAGGGGCTTGTCAGTTTTACTGATCTTTCCCCAACTACTCTGCCCCACCAAGGAACAAGTATTTTTGTTGTTGTCATTGTTCTCATTTTCATTGATTTCTGCTTGTACTTAATTTCTTTCTTCTACTTGCTTGCGACTTAATTTTCTCTTTTACTCTTAAATTTCTTAAAGTGGAAACTTTAGAATATTGATTTAAGATTTTTCTTTATCTCATAAGATAAGCATTGGATGTATAAATTTCCCCCAAGCACTGCTTTAGCTTCCAGCATCACCTACTACATTCTTATTTTCATTCAGTGCAAAATAAGTTTAACTCTGTTATATCTTTTTTGACCCTCATGACCCATTATAATTGTGTTAATTTTCAAATATTTGAGGGATGTTCTGGATATATATTCACTATTGATCCCTAATTTTATTTTATTTTTTAAATATTTATTTATTTCGATCAAGCATACACATGTGCATGAGTGGGGGAGGAACAGAGAGTGAGGGAGTGAGAGAGAAAATCCCAAAAGGGCTCTGCACTGACAGTTTGTGGGCCTCGGTCTCACAAATCCTGAGATGATGACATGAGTCAGAAACAAGAGTCAGACGCTTAATCGATCCGGCCACCCAGGCTCCCCGATTCCTAATTTTAATCTCTGATTGTTAGAAAACATCACCGTGTTAAATCATTTCTTTAATTTTGTTTATGTTTGGTTCTATATGATCTGTTGTGGAAAATGTTTCACATGCCTTTGAAAATAATGTATATTCCGCTATTATTTAGTGGAGTGTTCTCTAAATGGCAAATAAATCACGTTGATTAATGGCATTGTTCAGATCTTCTCTGTAGTTACTGAACTTCTACTTTTTCTCTCAATTAACTGTTAACTGTGGGTTGTTCTCTTTGTCCTTCCAGTTCTGTAAGTTTTTGCCTCATGGCTTGTGAAGATCTGTAGCTCTATACACATTTAAGATTATGAATTCTTCTTGGAAATTGACTTTAGAAATAACTATATAACTTTATAAATACAACTATTTCATCTTTATTTTGATGAGTTTTTGTGTGACCAATCTTTTCCTATACTTTTGTTTCAGTATGTTACTGATGTGGTTGGATTAAAATATTCTATCCTCCTAACAGTTTTCTATTAGTGTCATCTGATAATTGCATTTTTTTCTCTTTTATAGCTTCTTCCGGATTGAGTAATTTTTATAATTCCATTTTATTCCATTATTGTCTTATTAGTCATATCTCTTACATTTTTTTTCCTCAGGGGTTGCCTTAGAATTTACAAATTGTAAAAATTAGTCAGAATCAATCTTCAAATAGTAGTAAACGACTCCATAGTAGTTTCAGGACCACACAGGACAGATGGTCTAAATTTTGTCCTCTTCTTTTGCACTATTATTTTAGAAATTTAAACTTGTACCTATGCTATGGATGTACAGTAAATAACTCCTATTTTTGTTTTGGTTAGTAATTCATCTTTTAAGACCACTGGAAACAAGACAAATGAAATTTACACTTACTTTCATTTGTGCCAGTGAGTTTCTTTGTTTCCTGATGTAGATTTAAGGTTTTCTTTGGTATCATTTCTTCTGCCTGGAACAATTCCTTGAACACTTGTCATAATATAGATCAGCTAGTAATGGATTTTCAAAGTTTTTCTTTCTCAGATAAAGTTTTTATTTTCACTTTTATTTTTGGAATATATTTTCAGAGTATAGAACTCCTAGTTAACAGTTTCCTTTTTTTTCTTTCAGCATTTTAAAGATATCACTATATTTTTAAGTGGCTTATATTGTTTATGGTGATGTTTGCTGGAATTCTTATCGTGTGCCTTGTCTATGTTAAGTGTCTTTAATCTTTGGCTTTTTTCAAGATATTTTCTGCCTTGCTTTTGAGGAATTTTAGTCTGATTGTGTGTGTGTGTGTGTGTGTGTGTGTGTGTGTGTGTTGTATTTATCCTAATTTATGCCTCATGTTTATTAAAATTCTTGGATACGTGTTTTGGAAAATTGTCAGCCATTATTTCTTCGAATACTTTTCCTGGTTTCCTTTCTATCTCTTTTATTCATTCCAATGACATACATATCAGTCTGTTGATACCATCTCAAGAGCTCTTAGATGTTCTGATTTTTTGTCTTTTCTACTTATTCCTGTTAGTGTTTCAGTTTGAGTCATTTCTGTCAATCTGTTTACAAGTTTACTAATTGTTTCCTGTGCTGAGTGCAGTCCACTGATATTCCTGTCAGACCTTCTTCATGCATGTTTCTGTTCAAGCATGTCCAGTTATTTTACATTTTCTGTTAATGTTCTCATATTTAAGACGTCTTGTTGACTGTCTTATCTCTTGAAAGGAAAATATTTTTATTCCTTGAAAGGAAAATATTTTTATTCCTTTTATACCTCTTGTTGACAACTGGTATTTTATTTTACCCAAGTAGGGGTAACTGGGTGGTATTTTATGTAGGATAATAGAGACTAAGGTGAATAGGTGAAAAGAAATACAGGTCCATATTTTCTTTTGCTAGGCTATGGGGGAAGGGTTGGGCCAGGTTGTCAGAAATTGAACTTTTGTTGCTGTGGTCAACCTCTGTGCACTGCAGGCTTCAAATTCCTTTAGCATGACCTTGTGTTTAAGATGGGGGCTGGTTTGCTGCATGGTTTTTCTCAGTATTTGCTTTCAGTGAGCTTTAGGTCTTTGAATTTGTGTACCAGAGAGAGTCTTTCTTTATCTTCTTGCCCCTTTCTTATCAGAAGAGTACTGTTACCTGATGTTCCATTAGTTTGGTGGTAAGGGCAGGAAGAGGAAGACTTTCTCCTTTCTTCTGGCTCAGCACTGATATTAGGTAGGCACTATGTCCCTAGATTCTTGTTGGGATGAGGGGACTTTTTCAGCGATGTTTCCCTCTTCAACCAAGAATTTATTTTTCTCCTCCCACATGGGTAAAGGGATTGTTTCTTTCCTTCAGATATACTAGTGTTGTAAAGAGACATTTTTAGTAGTACTTGAAAGGGCAACAAGATTTGCTGCCCTTCTCCCAGCAGTTCATGGCTTTTATTCTATAAGGGTGATCGATGGGGCAGAATCTGGATGGCACATCACGTTTTTTCTTTTTCTGCAAGTATCTTTACTTGTTTTAAACTTTGGTATCTGTCTTGTTTTACTCAGCAATATGTTTGAAAAACTTCCATGTTGTTTCGGTTATAGTTTGTTCATTATTATTGCTGAAGAGAATATTATTTATCAGTACACTGCTATTTATTTGTTCTACCACTATTGGATATTTGGGATTTTTCTGTTTTGGCTCTAGTGTGAATAGAACTGGTATATGTTCTCATACATGAGTTTGGTGGTCATACATATTTTATTTCTGTTGAGTATATTGATACCCATGACATTAACTGTTGAATCATAGGCTATGAAATTGGTCATTATACCAGTATACGTTCCCTCTAGTATTGTAAGCAAGTTTCAGTTTGTCCAAATCCTTTCTATGACTTGGAATTTTCTTTCCTTTCATGTAGCCATTCTAGAGAGTATTAAATTATGTTAATATTTATTCCCCTCATGATTAATGAAGTTTGCCACCTTTTTCATGTTGGCTGTTTGGTTAGCCTTCTTTTTGAGTTGCCTAATCAAGTCTTTTGTTCATATTTCCGAAACTGGCTTTTTTTTTTATATTTCATTGGTGCAAAGCACCAACATTAGATATGGACTGTGTATATTTGTCAACTGATTTAGGAATCTGCACTGTAGTGGTGGGGTGCTTTTTTAAGATGTGTGTGATAAGATTCTTGATCACTTTAATTCCTGTGTTTTTTTATTTTTATTTTTATTTTTATTTTTTAATGAATGTGTAAGCGTGACTGGGTGACTCAATTGGTTAAGTGGCTGACTCTTCGTTTCAGTTCAGGTCATTATATCACAGTTTGTGTGTTCAACTCCCATGTGAGGCTCTGTGCTGATAGCACGGAGCCTGCTTGGGATTCTCTAGCCTTCTTTCTCTGCCCCTCCCCCACTTGGGCTATCTTGTGCTCTCTCGCTCTCTCTCCCTCTCTCTCAAAATACATAAACTTAAAAAAATAAAGTGAATGTGTAGACTTTTCATCTATTTCATTTATTTATTTATTTTCATTTTTATTTTTTTCAGAGAGTGTTAAAGCATGAGCAGAGGAGGGGCAGAGGTGGAGGGAGAGACAGAATCGTAGGCAGACTTCATGCCTAGTGTGGAGCCCCACTTGGGGCTTGGTCTTAGGACCATGAGTCAAATCAAAAGTTGGACACCGAGCCACCCAGGTACCCCCATATCTTTATTAATTTTTTTCTAAAAGTTCTATAGTAAATATCTCTATATGTATAATTTTAATAAGTCAAAAGATTTGGAAACTAAAAAATAAGTCCTGTCATGACATAAATATTTCTGATTACAACATAATTTTAATTTATGAATTGAACCAATTAGCAAAATGGTAAAATCTGGCCTGAGGTGGAGAACTTTCAGTATTCTTTCTGTAGTTATAGTGATGGTATGAATAAATCAATGAATGGATGAGTCAATAAATGACCCAGGGAGATCTCTTTTGTGTGATTAATGAATAATCTCCATGTTCACTACTCATAAATGCTATTAAAATTTTTATTTTTGGTGTGCTGCTAAATCACTAACCTCAAAACTGTGTTGACCTAATTGTAAAGGCTAATCTATAGGTTATATAATATTTGAGGGCATTAGCTGAAATTATAGCTGTTTCTTAGAAAGAAATAATATTCTTAGTGAGTTTTTCCATATGTTATGTTAAGCAGTGTAACATTTTGAATAGAGAAAGATTGATTTGTAATTTCTACCTGATGGCTCATTGTTTTTATTATCTTTATTCATCTGACTATATCTCTATTATAGATGTGTTTTTGTCTTGGTTGGAATATAATTTACTAGGATTCATGCTAGATGTTATGTAGAGTTTAAAAATATTAAACTTCGAATGTCAGTTTTGCAAAATACAAACCTCCTTTATATTATTAAGGACAGGATTTAAACCTTTATGTAGACTATTATAGGAATATCATGCAATTTTTAAGCAAATAGTTGCTATATAATAGGCAATATGTTTACTATAATGCTCTTCACCAAGTCAATTAAAAAAAGAGGGGCGCCTGGGCGGCTCAGTTGGTTAAGCATCCGACTTCGGCTCAGGTCATGACCTCATGGTTGGTGGGTTCGAGCCCTGCATCGGGCTCTGTGCTGATAGCTCAGAGCCTGGAGCCTGCTTTGGATTTTGTGTCTCCTCCTCTGTCTGTCCCTCCGCTGCTCACACTCTGTCTCTCTGTCTCTCAATAGTAAATAAGTGTATAAAAAAAAAGAAAAAAAAACCTCTGTTTTTGTATTAGAATATGAAAGGCCTTGAGAAAAGTGGTTGGTTTTGTTACTTAGAAGTTATCTACATGGAACACATTTATAGCATCCTACGAAAATAATTTCTTCTGATTTAGTGACTGTTAGCATATCTTAAAATATAATACACTAAATAATGTCTTCAAACCCAATGATGGGAGACATTGTACTATGCAAAATGTAAAGTTAACAATAACTAATGCTCTTCAAAAGTATGGCAGCCTTTGCAAATTGTTTGGAATTAATTTGTTTTGAGTAAACGGAAATTAGTCTGTTAAATGAAGCTTTAAAAAAGGGATTACGAAGTGGTAAGAGACCATCTCACCAGGACAGTTTAAAACTCACACATTTGTATGTGTCAGGAGAAGTACTGTCCTTTAAAAATGATCTTATTCTTACCAATTGTCAGATTTGTGCCTCCTGATGTGATGCGGAGGTCTGGCAAAGTAGAAACATATTTAGAATCTTACTCATTAGAATACTGAACTCATCCATCAGTAGGATTGACAAGGTCTTAGACAAAGCATTTTGCCTGGCACATAACCTGTACTGAGATTTTCCTGTGGCTATAATGTAGCACACCTGACAGATGTTTGAGTCATTTAACACAGCAGGCGGTACTCATAAACACCACAGACTGGCATTCAACATGATAGGGATTATTTTTCTTTTGTCTGCCTGAAGTTATACGGCCTATAATCAACAAACGATTTAGGTATAACTAGCTAAAATGTAGGGTGTGATATCATTTATATGCAATATTTCTCTTGCTTATAAAGCTTACAAAATATCACAGAAGCTGAGATACTTTTTGACACAGGTGAAAACCATTTTACATGTTTCCTTTTTCATGATTAGAACCCATTTAGGAAAGAAAGGCATCATGGGTATTATTTGGTCACAGAGTAAAGCTTATGTATACTATTTATTTTCCTAATAGTTCTTTAATGATGTAATGGGCTTTACTAAGTCCATACTAATTTTTAAATTCAACATGGTGGCAATGAAATAGAACAACAGCAAGAACAATAGTTAAAAACTCCCATTAACAATGTAACATCAGAACAAGAAAGGCAGAAATAAATATATACCATCTGTAGTTTTAAAACTTATACTATATGTCCTAAGGGATGGAGATAGATACTATTAATTTAAATGTCATGTTTGCATCGAATGAAGCACGGCAATTTTAGATTTGATTTTATTAAAGTTCTTTTTTTAGCTGAAGTTTTTCATTTGGTAAATGGCAATTGGGAGAAATGCTCATTGATAAAAATTATTTAGGTCCTTTGGGGAGCAGTAACGTGCAGGGGGGCATGACGCTTTCAAAATAGCATTTTATTGCATTTACAAATTATTACAGAATCAAAATAATCTTGCATTCTACAACTGCATAGGGACTTTAAAAATAGGAAAATTAATAATACCTTAAAGGAACAAATGAATACCACAATTAAACCATGGTAACACCCTGGCATCTATAATACTTATTTTAGAAATTGTTTGTGTAAGCATGCATTTGTTGGAAAAAGCTTCCGGTTTTGTTCTGCGTAGGTCATGGCTTTTTTTCAGTTTGCTTTAGGGTTCAGTGATTTGCTGGATACAGCTGCATGTGCAGATGCAGAAACAGTTTCAGCCCAGGAAATAACCATAGTTTAGCATTTATGTGCCAAGGTAAGTCTGTAGAAGTTAATGAAAACATTCTTTAAGGCTATGCCCAAACAAAGGACTCACCAGAATCCTGAAAAACCCATCCATGTCAAGAAGGCTGAGGTTAGTTGATCTTTCCAATCTTTTATTTACTCCTGTCTCCAGCTACAATATACCAACTGCTTTCCTAATGCTCATTCTCTAACTCCTGCATTTCCGGGCTGATGACCCACACTGACATTTGATTTTTGGCCCATTGGTGGTGATATTTTGAGCAAGGTTTTCTTAGCTAGCTTCCTGATTAGGTTTTCTGCCCTGTTAGCTATACCGGGAAGGAACTTCTTAAGTCTCATGTGATCTTTATATACATATCTGCTTTTGTTTTCATTTTTAACAAATTCACTCACAAGGGAAGAGATCAGAGGTTTGAAAAGAAATAATTGGGATCTGCACTGTGGATACTGAATATATATTTGTCCCCTCCACTGGAAAAATACTTCTTCAGGTCTAAACCCAGTTTTCATTTCCTTTAGGGAAGACTTTCCTGACCTTTCTGACTAGCTTGAGTGCTTTATAAGGTGCTTTCCGAAAACCATGTAACAACATTGCTTTTTAATGAGTATAACCGTTGTAGTTTCACATTTATTTTTGATAATTTGATTACTATCTGTCTTTTACACTAAACTCCAGGCTCTGTAACTGCAGGGATTGTGTATGGTTTTTTTTCTTCCCTCTGTCCTTGGTGCCCGGCATGTCATGGGGACTCAGAAAGTGAATGTTGAACGAATGCCTTTCAAAAAGCACTAATTTATATTATTTATGTACTTTTCTAATGTTTAATTACAATTTGACACCTTCTTAAAACATACACTACTGTTAGGGCATTTTTCTTTGTGTACATTGTGTGGTTTTGGCACACCAATGGCTAACATCCTCTTTCCCCCACTGCTATAGAACTAATAGAGAGATATATCTGGAAGTCGGATATGGGTTGGAGGACATGGCTTAAATGCGTGGCCGCAGTGGTGTGACTGATTTCTCACCATTACTTATCTCAAGCTTACTTGCAGGCCACTGTCAGATCCTTACTTGGCAGCACAGTGGAGTATAAAAAGTACTTTTTGTCAGTGGATACCTGAGAAGTAGGAGATACGTCAGTGGGGGAAAATGCTGGGATGGGTACAGAGAAGATTCAAGAGCTCTTGCAGACAGCGGGACTAAATGGGGTGAGGACAGTAAGCCTCAGCAGCCATTTACATTTAGTCTTTGAACCTAGAGATGAAAAAAACAAAGACCTTGTTCAAGGAGGGAAACTCTACGTTCTTGCTCCATCTCCTTACAGTCAGGTATGAAGTTAGAAGACTAAATTATGTGAATAAAAATCATAGATCATCTGGAAAAATGAAATAAATTCTTTTGAACTTTTACATCTAAACTTTAGAAGTTTCAGATACAGTATCCTTTGGTATTACAGCATATAACCAACTTTCTCTCTGTCTTCCTCCATACCTTCTCATGATACTGAAATCATAATTATAAGTAAGCAGTATATGCCCTAGGCACAGCATTAAATACTTTACATGAATAATCTCTTTTCATCTGGGAGGGAGCAGAGTGTAGGTGTTAAGAGTGGCATAGTGTAGAGATGAAGACACTGGTTAATGATGCCACATACATAACGTGCCTGATGACATGGTCAGTGTTGTGTAGAATGTTGGCCCTTAGGTGGATGATGGCTATTTCTACTATAGAATGGAATTTCCCATTGTTCAGTGTACCCAAGTACTGCTCAGTCCTGGGGGTTTCCCCTTCTAGAACACTCGGTCTTCCTGGTGTAAAGGACCTCTTCTTTATGTCTCAGGAATCTTAGAATATTTTGGACTTTGAAAAGTGAGTCCACATGAACACAGACAGTCTTCATGGAGTTCAGCAAAGCCCCACGGGAGCACATCTTGATGGGAGGCCCACACTTTTCATTAAGGGGAGGAATAGCCAGCATGGCTTCTCATTCTGGGTAAACAATAGCGCCTCCTGGTGTTGGTTGTCTTTGCCTCTGCCAGCCTCTGAGAGCTAGGGTCCTGAGAGTCTCTGTCCCCTGACTCCACTCCTGTCCACATGGTCCCTCAGAATCAGTTCCCTCTCTCCCTACCTGTGACTGCCAGTGAGGTCTTGTTCCATCCATAACTTCCAGTAACCCTCCCCTGGAGGTTCAGGTGATTCGGCTCTATTTTTTCTAGGAAGTATGAGTGGAATCATCTAGTTTTTCTTCTAGTCTCTCCAAATTTACCACTTTGGCTATGAAAAGCTACTGTTTTTTTTCCTCCTCCTTCTTTATTCTAATGCGCCTATTCAGAAAGCAAAAAAAATACTACAAACTAAACAATTGATTACATCTTGATTTTTTTCTCTTTTTTTGGTCACTATAGCAATCCTCCTTCTTCCTAAAGCAGTGGTGAAGCTTTTTAACTGCTGGGGACAGATCACATACAAGGAAATGGGAAGATAAAGATAACCTAGATTAATATTCCAAGATACGAATTTGCTACATTATTATTTTTGACTTTCAAAGTAACACTATCAAACACAATTACCCCATTTTAGCAACAAAAAGCTAAGACACTGACAGTACAAGATCTTGCTCCCAGTCATAATCAGAACTAGGCCTAGGAATTCTGGCTTCGAACCTCATTAGGGAGAGCTTCTCCAAAGAAACCATGTTCTCTCTTGTCTGAAAACCTTTGCACAGACTCCTTGTTGCCCACTGCCTGGCTAATGCCTACTATAACAGTCTCTTAGACAGGCTGAAGTGCTATGTATCCTAGGCTTTGCGTGCAATGATCCACTGAAATGTTGGAAAAAATATGACAACTTCAATTTCTTTGTTTCTAAACTTAATACTAATAACTAATGCTTAAATACTAAAACTAATACTTTAATAACTAATAAAATATATTATAACATATGTATAATATATGTTATATATAATTATATTATAATTATAATAACTCACACTAATAACTAGTACTTTTAACTAATACCTAAACTTAATACTAATAACTCTAAACGTAATACTACTATTGCAAGCACAAGCAAATGACAAGAACAAAGCGTATCTCCTTTTGTATGAGTTTTTCTTTCAGTTGTGACACACGAAGGAAAGACAATTAAGAGATATTACCCCCATTATTGAAATTCTTCAGAAAAAACATGGGATATTACAGACACCATCTTTAACAATAAGCCAATGAGCCCCACTCTATCTGTAATTTGTGCTTCATTAACTATTAACTGTTAATAGTAGTGTGTATATGGAATTCATAATTGCATACTTTTTCATGGCGTACACAATAAAAAACTACTAATACTTTCCAGTCCTTTAGGTTCACTTTGGACATTATATCGTCTGGAGAACATGCGTAAAGTCCACTCCAGTGTTCCTTCTCTTATGGTCTCTTAGAAACTTGCACTATTAATTGAAATACTTTCGCAGGACCTGCTAGGATTGCCTGTTTGCAGCTATATCTCTCCCAAGACTGTAGGGGCAGATATAGGGTCTTACTCGTACGGGAATTCTCATGGTAAAATACTTTGTCACATAGAAGGTACTCGAGGAGATAGATGTAATAAATAATAATAAAAAACCTGCCGGATACTGAGCCGATAATAATAGAATTGGGTAACGGCAAACTTCATCATAGCTGCCCACTTTCAAATCACCCTACAAAAAACTATGGCCGGTGCTCTCCTCCGGCATTCCCTCTCTTGTGTCCTGGCATTCCCCTTTTGGGACTGCCTACCCAGTGGACTCAATATTGAGTACTTTTGTAGTCATTCTGCCTGTGGCCCCAGGAAGATAGCAAAAATGGGGAAGCATCCTCTTCACTCACACTGAGTAATGGTTCCGCGTCCAGCCCTCATTGTCTCATTCTATTCCAGTTCTTCTTGTTCTTAGGCAGACCGCGAAATGGACAGCTAATGGGTGAGAGACGGAGATGAGACATAGGAAGTGTTAAAGGGAGAAAGGGGTCTCTAACTCTATCTAACGTGGCACTCTTTGCCTCTTTCAACTAAAACAGTCACCTACAGAGTAGCCATAATAGTCTTAAGCAGCTTCCTGTGCTGGCAGCCAAGTATCCCATCATGACTTGGCACTAGAGAGAACAACGCCAAAGGGAAAGTCAGGGAGGAAGCTACTACGGGAATCCAGGTCAGGTTAAAGGTGACCTACAACAAGGTAGAGACCATGAAATTGTGGGGAAGTAGGTGAATTGGAGAACTGGGGAAGAGAGAGAAAGTAACAATTTGAATCCTGGATGAACAGCCCATATTTGTGGCTTATGGGCTGCATGTGTGCTGATGCCATTCATTCAGAGAAGGGGTCACTAAAGAAAAAGGCAAGTTTTTTTGGGAGTAAAAAAGATGAGTATAGGGTAAAAATTAGTTACTTTAATGGTTATGCTCTGAATTCTAGTCTCAACACACAGTCAAGCAATCAGTGTTAGCTGGTAACCTTTTTGTATTTTCTTGGTGAGGCATAGACCACACTCTCCTTGGTGACACTATCGAATAGTCACTGCTCTCCTCAAGCCCAGCTCTGGAAACTTCTCACTCCTGCTGCCTATCCCTTCAGGTAGGTTTCCTCTCCTTCTCAAGGAAAAGAGAAGTAATTTGGGGAGAGAGTCCTGTCCATCCACTTCTAATCATCCACCACTCCCCTAGGACCCCAGTTTCCTCTCTCAGCTCTTACCTTTAATTCTGTCCTCAACATTGAAACCAGAGTCCTCTTTGAAAACGGCAAATCAACAGCTGTCTCGTCTTTGGTTACTGCCTCCCAGTGGCTGACAAGCTAGACTTTGATTTCCCTTATAATATCACATGTCCTGGAGTTTCATAATTTACTGTAGATTTGTCAGAATCCTGGATTAGAGTATATCAAGGCAGGGTCTATTTCTGTCTTGTGACTGCGTATCTCTTAGAGCTCAGTAGAGTTCCTATTATATACTAGATGTTCTATTAATACTTGTTAATGAGTACTGAATGATTTATATGATATTATTCTGTAAACCAGAGAAATTTTGAAGGTATATGATTTCTAACCTAAATTAAATAAAGAGTTTGATTTGTATCAGTGTAAATGGCCATTATTCTTAGTACTTTTTGAGGGGAGTAACAGCTTTATTGAGGTTCAATCCACATACTATACAATTCACACATGTAAAATTACACAATTCAGTGGTTTATGATGTATCCAGATTTGTACCT
>PITB01026094.1:0-21982 GCA_004024585.1 Paradoxurus hermaphroditus
TCGAAGATGTCGGAGATGACGCTGCGGTAGCGCTGCTCCTTCCGCCGCCGGCTGCTGGCGCTCGGCACCTGGGCTGGGGGCACAGCACGGGGCTAGGCCCAGCCCCTCCGGCCTGTCTGGGGCAAGGGGGGCTGCTGGGGCTTGCCAGGCCGGGACCGGGGGGACGGGGCCTGCGTGCGTCACGGGGTGGGGTTCACAGTTCACCTCCCAGCGCCTCGGTCACGGTCAGGGAGACGGGCGCCCCGGCCCCCCGGTGGCATCAGGAGGGCTCGGAGACGCGGCCGCTCGCCGGGGCAGCGACTGTGCGACCCCACTCCCAGCCCCGAGCCGCGCGCGCGGATGCCCCGAGGACCCGCCCTGCCCGCCCGATCCCGCCAACCTTTCTTGAGCACGTACGACGGCCCCATCCTCACGGGGCTCGCCCGCGGAGGGCTGCCGGCCAGCTTGGCGTGGCCCTCGTGGTGGCGCGCGGGGCTGCAGGGGCGGGAGGCGCTGCGCATGTGGGCCTCGTTGTCCGGCTCTGGGGGCAGAGAGGGGGCCGTGCTTTGCGGGGGCAGCTTCGCCGGCCGGCGCGGGGCCTGGTCAGGAAGAGGACCGCCAGCACCCCCCCCGGGGACCCGGAGCCGCCACGCCGCCTCCAGCCGTGCCCACCCCGGCGGCCCCCACCAAACCCACAGAACGCCCGTCCTCGCTCCGGTCTGGTCTCCGGCGGAGGCGCCGGGCCGGCGGAGTGAGTCCGCCCCTGCGAGGTGGCCGCGCCCTCACCTGAGGCTCTGGCGGTGGGAGCCCAGGGGGCGGGAGAGGCCGGCAGGCCAGCGCGCGTCGGCGCCCGGCACACGGGAGGTGCCGGACAAAGCGGGCCAGGGTCCCCGAGCGGCTGTCTGGCACCTGGGGTCCGGCAGGGGCTGGAGGGCCGCGGCGACGGCGGCTGGGCCTCCGTGGGCTGGTCGTCGAGGGCGGCCATGGCCGTGTCCACGTCGGCGTCCTCGTCCACTTGCTCCGAGCTGGTGCGCTGCTGGCCCCAGGAGAACTTGCGGTCCTTCATGCGCTCCTTCTCGGAGATGGCGCGGCCCGCCTCGTTGGGGACCAGCAGCTCCGCCTCGGCCTGCGAGCCGCCCCCCCCGCCGCCGCGGCCCTGCCCGTCGCCCTCGCCCCGGTCGCTGCTCGAGTCGCAGGACAGGAACTCGTCCTCTGACGGGCTCCGGTCGCCCTCGCGCTTCTCGTCCGTGTCGCTCGAGTCTGAGTCCCGAGCCTCGGCCAGCGCCGCCGCGGCCGCCACCACCGGCTCCTTGAGCTCCTCGTGCAGCTGGTCCATCAGGCAGCGCAGGAACTCCTGGGTGTCCTGGAAGCAGCGGCCGCGTCAACGGGGCTGTCCCTGGGGTGGAGGAACCCGCCGCAGGCACCCCCGAGGCTTCTGCGGCCGAGGACACCGGCAGACCCTCCTCGGGGGTCCCAGCGGTGCCCCAGGCAGGTGCGCTGAGCGGCCCGCACAGTGGCCCCCGTGGCGGTTCTGTCCCAACCCCTGCTCTACCGAGGACTCTGGGGCCGGAGAGGCTGAGCCACCCCTCCCCAGTCACACAGCTGTCACATGGCAGAGCTGAGGTCCCCATGGGGTCCGTGGGACTCCCCAGCTCATGCTCGTAAGCACCTGCAGCCCCACCTCCACCTCAGCGTGGGATAGCGAAGGAGCCACTTTTGGCCCCGAAAGTCACCTTGCTGCCTCCAGGAGGGGCCCCCGGGGGTGGGCAGGGAGTTTGCGGAAGGATGAGGTGACAAAGAAGATGCATGTCCACGTGCGGGCTCAGCCAACCCTCGTAGGGGTGATGCTAGCCGATGAGCGGGGCTGCCCGCATCCTCCACCCTTCCTGTGGCTCTCCCTGCCCTCCCAGCCTTTCTGCCAGCTCCCGTGCCCACCCCTGGCCTTGCCAGCATGGCCGTAGTCCGGGGACAGGCTCCAGAGGCAGATGGCCCCTTCCTGGAGACACGGGCGCAATGTATTTATGCTGCCACTTCGGGCTGGTTGGGCCTCAAATCACAGCAGGGGGGCGTTTATTCTGCCCTCCGACTGGACCGTCAAACTGAGCAGGAAGCTCAGGCACCCGTCCACCGAGCCCCGCCGAGAGTGGCACGAGCACAGAAGGTGCCGGAATGTGGTGGCGGTGGCTGGTCTCCAACGGCTGGGGGTACGTGGTGCCACACCGCCCCTCGCAGGGCCCGGCGTCGGGAGCGGTGCCCCCCGCCCAACTCCTGACCAACACCGGCAGCCAGACCCAGCCCGGCCCCCTCAGCCTCACGTCACGGATGTGGAGACAGGGCCTCGTTCTCTCCGTTCTAGGAGAGGGAAGGGAGGGCTCTGGACGGACTTCCTCGGGCCGAGTGTCAAACTCGGAGACCGGAGGAAGCAGCCACCAGCTATCTGGGGAGCGGGCAGGATTGTGGGTCCCCTTATCAGGGAGCCGAAAGGTTCTTTTAAGAGACGGGCCCTGGACACACTATCTCCTTCTCTTTCTGGTTCTTCCTTTCACCGAAGTGCCGTGTTTGGGTCGCTCACCTGCCAGGTGGCTATTAACAGAGGCCCACGCCTGTGTCTGTGTTTCAGACTCGGAAACGCTCCCTGTGTCACGTCTAAGAGCCAGACAAATGGATGCTTCTGGAGCGTGAGTGCGTGCTGGGCAGCAGCCGGGCAGCCCTGCTCCACGTGTCCTCACGGAGAGCCCGAGGACGGCTCAGCTCGGCCTGAGTCCCACCCTGCCCCTGCGTGCTGTGTGACCTGAGCGAGCTGCAGAACTTCTCTGAGCCTCAGCTCCTTACCCATAGCACGGGGGTGACGACAGGGCTCGCCTCAGGAGAGCCTTGTGAGGACAACAGGATAGACTCACGTGGCAGGGAGTGACAACTGAGTAATGGTAGGTGGTGAACTGGGATCGCGGAAGACACGATCGCTTTCCAAAATGGGCGGTGTTCAGGCACCACTGGGCTTCCTGGTCAGGAGCCTGGCGACCCTCCGACCGAGGGTGTGAGCAGAGGAGCCCCCAGCAGCCCCCAGCCCCGGGGGTGGGGGGGATGGCAGGCCGAGGGAGAGGGCGGAGGGCATTCCTCGCCCCGTCCCTGGGCCCCGAGTTCAGGCCGCAGGAACGGCAGCCCCGGCAGGTCCAGCCCCACCGCAAGCCCAGCTGCGGAACCCCCGGCCGTGGGGCAGTCCGGGGCAGGGACCTGGACCTGTGAATGATCGGCTTGGCTCGGCTCGGGACTGGGGCACACGGTGGCTGCATTCAGCTTCATCTCGGTCCCACAAGTTCACACAACGGAAAGTATCACCGATTTCCACGGGGTTCTCTAGACTCACAGAAACTCATAATCAAATGTTTACTTTAACGGACGGGAAAGTCCACCTGTGATCTGGGGAGCGAGAAAGCCCGTGCCTGATGACCACAGTGTCGAGGCGCACGGTCCACCACGTGCCAGCTGTGTGACCTGAGCCGCTGACCCGCCCGGCTGAGACCCGGCCTCCACGCCCGTCCAGCGGGGAGAACACCCGCAGGCCCCGGGGGGCTCCGGCGTCCTCACACACAAAGGGCTGAGGCCGCGAGAGGACGCGCCCCGTGACCCTGAGCCGCTGCTGGTGGTTTCCACGCCGGTCTGGGCTTCAGAGCCAGACCCGGTGATGGCCCTAGGTGTCCCCTGCACGGCGCGGCGGCCTACCTGCTGGGCATAGCCTCGGAACATCGGGTTGACCAACTTCATCCCGTGAGACAGGCTGGTGGGCACCACGTAGCTCGGGCTGCGGGGAGACCAGACCCATTAGCGCGCGCGCGGGTGGCCTGCTCGGGGCTCTGCGGTCCCTTGGGGGTCGGGAGGCGGCTGGAGTGGCCGGATCGGACTCAGTGAGGTGTCTGCTGTAACTCTGGGAACGGCTGACTTGGCCAGGAGCCCCCGAGGGCTCGCACCTCCCCACACGCAAGAAGGAAAGTGTCAAGTCACAGCTCCCCCGGGCAAAGAGCTCCTCCCTGGGACGGCGTCATTCCCCGTTAGTCCAGAACGGGCCTCCTTTAAAACTGTTTTCTTTCTAAACTACTTCCTGTGGTTTTGCTAATTTCAAAAGTAATCCATGTCCATTTCTGAAAAATCTAACCTTTCGGAAAAGCCCAACGAAGGGACATCGCCACTAACAGCACCACCTGGAGAGAACTGCCGGGAAGATTTCTGGATTTTTCCATGAAAACAGACACATGCACAAAACAAACTTGGCTTCGGACACAACTGGAATGATATGGCATCACGCTGTTTTATAGTCTGCTCTTACACTTAGCATGGGTCTAACCCAAACTTCTGGTCTTTCAATTCATTTCACACTGAGCTAAACCCCTGCCCTGTCAACACCAGCCACCACTTGTGAGACTGACTCACATGGACAGTGGCGGCTGGGACACGTAAAGCTCTCTGAACCTCAGTTTCCCCGATTTATAACACAGAACTGCCATGAGAATCACACGGGTGAGGCGGGGCAGGGGCACAGCGAGCGGCCGAAGGGCTGGGAGGAAAGCGTCTGGGCCCCACACCTGCCCAGGGTCGGGGGCTTGGCCACTTACCGCTTCCTGTGCCAGACCTCAGAGACCAGCTTCTGGTAACTCTTGCACAGGGCCGGCTTCTTGTCTGTGCGCACCAGGCCTCCACACTCCAAGAAGAACTGGGTGAGCGGAGGGCTAGGGGCAGGGGAGGGAGCCGGGTCAGAAAAGGAGGGGCGCGTGGCACTGGTTAGAAAGAGCCGGGGAGAGAAGCGAAAGCTCACGTGGGGGCACCCTGGGGCCCCTGGAGCCAGAAACGCCTGCGGACGACTGGAAGGGTCCCGCCTGTCGTGAGCTGAACTGTGCCTCCCCAAATTTACAGGCTGAACGCTTCGGAAGAGGGCTGCCTTTGGACACAGGGCCTGGAAACGGGCAACTGGGTTAAAATGAGGTCCTCGGGGGGGCCTCAGCCCGATGTGACTGGTGTCCTCATACGAGGAGGAGATTTGGACACAAACGTGACCGAAGGGAAGAGAACACAGGGAGAAGGTGGCCCCCTAGAAGTCAAGGAGAGAGGCCTCAGAAGCAGCCATCCCTGCCCGCACCGTGACCTCAGACTTCCGGCCTCCAGAGCAGAGAGAGAATACGTGGCTGCAGTTTAAAGCGTTCTGCCAGGGACGCCGGGGCAGCTCGGTCAGTTAAGCATCGGACCCTTGGTTTTGGCCCAGGTCACGATCTCAGGGTTGGGGAGTTTGAGCCCCACGTCGGGCTCTGAGCTGACAGCACGGAGCCTGCTTGGGATTTTTCTCTCTCTCCCTCTGTCTGTCCCCCTCCACCCTGTGAGCACGCTCTCTCTCAAAAATAAATAATAAAAAAGGAAAGAAAAGATTCATTAAAAAAATAATAATAAACTACCCTGTCATGCTGTTATGGACATACACCCCCCACCCCCACCCCCGAAGCGGAAACAGCCCCTGCCCCCTCCCAGGGCTGCGGAGCCTCCCGCCTCAGGGCCCCTGGGGTGAGGGGGTGGTGGTGCTGCAGCACCAACAGGAGAGGCCCGGCACCTGCTGCTCCTGCCAGGCCATTCAGGGGAACCTTCCCGAACCCGAAGGCATCTTCCCTTTCCCTCGTGTTTTAAAAACTTATCTCAGGGGCGTCTGGGTGGCTCAGGTCATGATCTCACAGTCTATGTCTATGTCAGGCTCTGTGCTGACAGCTCAGAGCCTGGAGCCTGCTTCAGATTCTGTGTCTCCCTCTCTCTCTGCCCCTCCCCCACTCATGCTTTGTCTCTCCTACTCTCAAAAATAAATTAAAAAAAAAAATTAAATAAAACAAAAACTTATCTCATTATTTAAAAAATATGCATTCATCGTAGAAAGACTGGAAAACCTAGGTGAGCCAACACTGGTGACAGGCTTTAACCCCACTACGTGAAGACAGCTACCCGGGCATTAGGTGCTTACTGTTCCAGACTTTCCTATGCTGACGCCCCTCCCCACTTCTCACATACGTGCACCGAGTCCCCACCAGGTGGGACAGCTGTGTACCGGCCACAGGAAATGCCCTGGCCTCACAGACCTGACAGCTCACCCTAGATCGAAGTGACTAATTTCTCCCCCGACAGGACTGCGCCACACAAAACCTTATAACCCCCTTCCTCCCACGTGCCGTCTCCCACTCGGAAAATACCATCCTACACTCACTGCAAAGCTGGCCTTCATTTATTTTTTTAAATTTTTACTTATTTTGAGAGACAGGGAGAGAGAGCACGAGCAGGGGAGGGAAGGGGCAGAGAGAAACCCAAGCCGGTTCCTCGCCGTCAGCACAGAGCCTGACTCAGGGCTCAAACCCACGAACCGTGAGATCGTGACCTGGGCCGAAACCAAGAGCTGGACGCTGACTTAACCGACTGAGCCGCCCAGGGTTCCCTGAAGCTGGTCTTTAAACGTAGACCCTCAAACTGTCCCCTGTGAACCACAGGGTACGAACATCGTCCCAGGCTCTGGGCTCCTCCTTACGCGGCGCAGCTTGGGGGCGGCTGCCACTACCTCCAGGGCATCGGGGGACGGGCCCTGGCCACCCCGCTCCCAGACGAGGGGCCGCCTACCAGTTGGACAGGGCCTGCAGGGCGGCGTTCATGTAGCAGGAGTTGCCGAGGTTCTTCATGCCCGTGAGGCCTGGGGAGCCGACGCACACCAGGGAGGCGAGGTGAGGGCCCCGCCGCTCACGGAGGAGCCACCAGGACCCAGCCGGAGGAGGAGGAGGTGGGCGCCTGGGGTCCCGCCCCAGGAGTCTGCCCAGTCAGCTTAACGTGCCTCTTGCTCCCGGGAGCGGCGGGGGCCCGAGGGCTTCACACAGATGGCCTGCTTTGCCCTCCACCCAGCCCGGCCCACTCTCCGCGCCACAGAGGGCGCTCTCTGGCCACAGAGGCGAGGAGGCCGCTGTGGAGGGGCCGGCCTCCCCAGGGTCACACGCCGAGGTCGGGGATGAGGACCGGCAGGCCAGGTGGACTCGGCTGGATGGCCGGCACTCCAAGGGACGTCACCACACTCCACAGACCGTCGATCACGCCGCCCTCGCCCGCCCGCACGCCCGATGTGCCTCAGAATTCCCCGGCCCGCCGCGGAGGCCCCCGGCCCGGCCTCCCAACTCCCCCAGCTCTAGGGTCGGCTACCTCGAGGTTTCAGGTCATCATCCTCTGACTCAGACTCTCCTTCGTCGGCCACGGCGATAGGGACAGCTTTCAGAGGGTGCGAGGACAGCGGAGGGTCCTGTGGGAGAGACCGAGTGAGGAAACTGGGGAGGCAAGGAAACTGGGGAGGCGAGGCGGCAGGGGTGGGGCTCAGAGCCCCACGTGCTCCGCAGGGGGAAAGGAAGCCCATTTGCCCGGCCTCCGCCCCCAGCCCACATGGGGCTGGCCCATCTGAGCAGAGGACACCTCGGAAAGAGATGGTTCTGGCTGCCCCACCCCGGGAAACTCGTATTTTATTTACACGAATAAAAACGTAGTCATAGTAAGTTTGGAAAAAAACATAAGCAATAACTAACGACATAGAATCCAGCTTTCCTGAGACAACTGCTATTACGTCTGCACATAGTAATGCGAGTTTTTTACTGTTAATACACACACGCCCCCTAAGCCAGATACTATACGTATACGGTTTCATAGCCTTTTTTGTAAATAATCACAAACAGCTACCACGCTTGCAAACGTGTTCCATAAACATTTACTGAGCACCTACTACGTGATAGTCGCTGTGTAAACGCGGAGGAGACATGCACAGGCCTCCCCGAGCTCTGACCCCAGCCGGCCAATCCCACGACCTGTGTACTGACCAGAGCCCGAGGCCACCCTCCACCTGTTGGTCCGCCGGGCCCACCACCTTCAGGTGCCCCGCAGTGCCCTGCTCAGTGCATCTTTGGGGGCTCTCTGGCGTTTTCCACAGAGAAGCGCACCGCAGTGACTACCAGGCATTCTCGGGGCGGGGGTATGTCTTAGAGCCGGGGTGCCAAGGCTCTCCACAGGCCCAGAAGCATCTACACCGGCCCCAGGCCCAGGCTCTGTCAAGCCCTGCACTTGCACACAGCCTGCCCGAGGCCTGTGAACTCCCGAGGGGAGGCCCTTCCCAGGAGGACCTTGGTGTCCTCAACACCACCACCCTCGCCCCCCGTGGGCCTTGGCACACAGCCAGAGCTCAGCAAGCGTTCGCTGGCACCTGAGAACACGGACCAGGAACAGATGTCACCTGGGACCCACCAATCCCCGCTCCACTGACGCTTGGTCCGCAAGGCCCTGCCCCCAACACATCGCCGCCAACTGCGCTGACCCCGCCGCGCCCCCTCACCTGCTCCGAGAACTTGAGCGAGGGGCATGCCGGGGGCGCTGCCAGCCTCTGCCCCAGGAACACCTCCTTCTCACAGGCGTAACACCACACGCGGAACGTGGTCAGGTTCACTGTCAGGTTGTGCTTTTTCACCTAGAGGGCAAGATCCAAAGGGAGGTGGAGGACACACCGGCCTAACGGGCGCCCGGAGGCTGCATCCAGGCGGCGGCGGGGAAAGGCCGCGAAGCAGAGAGCGTGCTCCCCCGCCAGCCAGGAAGGCCACGGGCTGCCGTCTCTCAACCATGCGCGTGTGCTCCGCACCTGCACCTGCACTAGCTCTGCTGTCTCTGCGGCAGCCCTGCCGGGCCCGGTCCTGTTTTACAGACAGAACCATCGAGGCCCAGAGCAGGGAGCTGGCGTTTGAATTCTGGGCCCGCGTTCCTGGCCGCAGCGCTCACCTGAGCGTGAATGGTGCTGTGGTCGGCGAACGACTCTCCACAGCCGACGTAGGGGCAGGCGGCCTGGGGAGAGAGGCGGGGGGAGAGGATGGGGCTGGAGCGGCTCCGCCACGCCACCGGGGCTGGGACCGAGGCCCTCCGCCCGCGGGAACGTGCGTTGGCGCACCGGAAGCTCCAGCCGGAAAGGAAGGCTGCCCTAAAAGCTGGCCCTGCCCTCTCTGAGTAAGGCGGGCAGGGGGCCCCGGGCTGCTGGCCTCCTACAGAAAAGCCCAGGTAGGGTCCCAGCAAGACACGGGCCAAGCTGAGGCCTCGCTGTGTGGCGCCCAGACCCTCTCCCCTACTTCCTTATGGGCCAGTAATTGAGACCCACAAATTGGACCACAGTCGGGAGCCTGCGGCCCGGCGATCGGCCAGCTTCCCCACAAGAGATCGGCACCTCGCAGGCTTGCGAGGGCCTTCCCGTCACAAAGGACACAGCATTTCCCGCTGGGGGGCTCCCGGGACACGGGACCATGCCTCACGCTCCTTGCTGTCCCCCGAGGGCCCAGACGGTATCCTGCAATCTGCTTGAGAACTGAGCAGCGGGCCCTGAAGGCCGAGGCCAGACAGAGTCCCCGGGTGGCCCGGGTGGCCGTGTGGTTTTTTTTTCTTTCTACTTCCACTTATTTTCAGAGAAATTTTCAGTAGCAGCCATATTCAATATGGTTTTAAATGTAATAAATACACACTCGTAGAAAATTGTAAAAATGATACAGGAATTCCAGAGAAAAAATGAAAATACCCCAACTCCCACTCCCCAAAGAAAATGGTCACGTTTGGATACGTCTCTCTTTAACAAGCAGGAACAGTGGACCGCGAGTGGACTCCACCGGGCACCGTCCACGGACCCCGCGCCTCGCTAAACCCGTGACGGGGTCCTCTCGTCAAATCCACCCTAGGCCCACAAGGCAGGGACAGGTGCCCAGCGACAGCGGCCCTCCTTCACAGGTGGAGAGACAAGGCCCAGGCTGGCCCAGGGACAGGCCACTACGCAGAAGAGCCAGGCCTCAGAGCCAACAGGCCTCCCTCAAGTCGCACGCGCACGTGAGGACAGACTTCTGCAGTTCGTGCCAATGGCATCCTTTAGTCCAGGGCCACGCACGGCCTGCTGTTTTCTCTCCTCATTTTTGGTGGCTGCCCAGGCAGGCGGCCGGCTGGGGGACTCGCTGACTCTGGCGCCCTCTTGGCTGGGGCCCCGCACCTGAGACATCCATGCCCGCGTCCCCGCCCGCGACGGGGTGTTCCCAGCCCAGAGTCCAGACCAAGGTCCACGCCCCCAACAGCGGCGAGGGGGCCTTACCTGGAGACAGGCCCATAGGTTCGGTCCAGTGACACCACACGACTGACAGGCTCCCTGGGCAGGGGAGGGAAAGAGCCAAGGGTGAGCCGCTGGGGGAGCCAGAGGCGCGCACGCTGAGCCCGCCGGACGCCGACCGCCGTCCCCCATAGCTCTCCACCTAGAGGCTTTCGTGCCTCGGGAAGGCCTTCCCCAGCCGGCCGACCTAACCGCGCTGCACACGGTCTCGAGGAGCGTATAAAACGTACGATAAACAGGCAGCTGAAAGAATCCGAGGCGTATTCCTCCGTACTTTCTCCTGATACAACGTATGTGCAGCTACTTACGGGAGAGGGTGTGATTTTTAGGAAAAATAAGATCATACTACATACAAGCATTTCTCTGACACGTGCTTCTGTCACCACTTTGTGGCCATCTTTCCAGGTCTGCACGCAGACACCACGTCTCCCCCTCCGCCGTACTGACACGGTGCCCCACACGATGGGCACACACACGTCGTAATTCACCCCTTCCTTTCTTGAGGGGTACCCAGACTGCCGCCACGCTTCTCCTTGGACAAATAAAGCTCAATAAACACTGCTGCATTGTGTCTTTATAACTGGTACTCACACCTCTACGGGATAAATCCCCACACGTGGGGTTGCGTCCCTGAAGTGACAGGAGTGCCCACCTCGCCCCACCACATGTGCGGTCTCCTCCCCTCCGTCATTGTCAGCCCGGATCGGGTCGGCCTGTGGCTTGTCCGGCAGACGAAAAACGTTATCTCTCATCTTGGGCTCCGTGGCAACAACCCTGGCCACTCGTGAAGCTAAGCACCTTTTTTCCAGAAGGTTCTTGGCCATTTGCATCGCCTGGATTGTGCCTGACCTGTTCACACCCCTGCCCCTCCTGGTATTTTAAAACGATCTTGGTTTCTTTCTGCAGATTTCCGGACGCCCAGAGAAGGGCAGGAGACACACTCCCTGAAATACAGGCCTGAGGTGCTCCAGACACTCTCGGCCCTTCTGCTCCAGAAGACCTGACACTTCGACGGGCTGCCGTGCCCCGGCCCGGATCCTGCCTCCTCGCTCACCTCTTTGCCCCCGGGCCCCCCATTCCTGCCTCCTCTGGAGGAAAATCCCTCCGTCTGTCTCGTTTGTTCCTTCGCGCAGACTCGGAGAGAACCCGGCGCCAGCGCAAACGCACCACGGCCTCGCTCTGCCCTCTTCAGGACCACACGAGAAGCGAAACTACTCCGAAAGAAGCCACAGCTACTTTGAAGACCTGATCCCTCCCGCAGGCCCAGGCTGAACCAGGCCAGGTCAAAGGCCGCCCAGGACCGACTGGGACGGGGAGGCTGAGTGACCGGCCATCAGGGGCCCGGAAAGAAGGGCCCGCAATTTGTCTAGGAAACTGACTCTAGACCCCGCTCCCGGGAGGGTGCCGTCCACCCGCTCTGCCCCCACTCACGACAGCACTTCCTCGAGGCCATTTATCACGGCACCACACTCGTCACATGCGAAGAGCCTGGGGGTCTACCCGAAGAGGCTCAGTTACGGGGTCCACACAACGAGACACCGTGCAACTCCAGGGCAAACAAGGACAAAGCGGTCTCCATGGACCAGGGCTGAAAGAGCTCCAGGATCTGCCGTCCTGGGAAGGAAGCAAGTTACCTAAGCGTCTCGGGGCGCCTGGGCGGCTCAGTCGGTTAAGCATCGACTCTTAATTTTAGCTCAGGTCACGATCTCACGGTTAGTGGGTTCCGGCCCCGCATCAGGCTCTGCACTGACAGTACTGAGCCTGCTTGGGGTTCTCTGTCTCCCTCTCTCTTCTGCCCTTTTCCGCTCATGCCCTCCCTTTCTCTCAAAAATAAATAAATTAAAAACAGGAAAACAAATTTTAAAAAAGCACCTATAATACAGTATGTTACCTTTAATATAAGGAAGACAGAAATGAAAAATAAGCATATTTCCCTATATTTGCATAGAGAAACTCTGGAAAAGTACAAAAGAAACTAATGTGAGTGGGTCCCTAAAGGTGGGATGGGGAGGGTGAGTACAAAGGTGGGAGGGGGATGTTGTTGTTTTTTTTATGTTTATTTTTGAGAAAGAGAGAGAGAGAGAGAGAGCATGAGCAGGAGAGGGACAGAGAGACAGAGGGGCACAGAATGTGAAACAGGCTCCAGGCTCTGAGCGGTCAGCACAGGGCCGGACGCGGGGCTCGAACTCATGAACTGGGAAATCGTGACCTGAGTTAAAGCTGGACGCTTAACCAACTGAGCCGCCCAGGCGCCCCTGACTTTTTTATTTAAATTTTTTAAGTAGGCTCCACACCCAATGTGGGGCTTGAACCCTGAGATTAAGAGTCGCATGCTCTACCGACCGAGCTGGCCGGGCACCCCCCTACTTTAAAAAAAAATTTGGGGGGGGCGCCTGGGTGGCTCAGTCGGTTAGGCGGCCGACTTCAGCTCAGGTCATGATCTCATAGTCTGTGAGTTTGAGCCCGCGTCGGGCTCTGTGTTGATGTGATGGCTCGGAGCCTGGAGCCTGCTTCAGATTCTGCGTCTGCCTCTCTCTGCCCTTCCCCTGCTCACACTCTGTCTCTCAAAAGTAAATAAACATCAAAAAAAATTCTTTTTTAAATTTTATTGACATGATACTTATACGTTATTTGATTTTGAACCAGAGAAAAGTATTACCCATTCAAAACACCTTAACGAAAAAAAGGCACGTCCTCCCCACTCAGAGAGGCCCCCCCATCTCTCCCGGGGCCCCCCCAGACCTTCCTCAGGTCACACGTGTCAAAACGTCGGGGGCTCTCCGAGCAGCATTCATTCCCTGTCTGGGAACGGCGCCGGCCGCGAGTGCACAGGCGTTAGTGGCTCCCGAATGGGCTGATCTAAGCGGCAATTAAGGGCTGTTGGGACTCAGCCCCCAGAAGGCTTCCCGCCCAGACGCCAGCCCTTCCATTTACACAAAAGGCTAAGTGGGGACTGTGGGGAAGCTGGTTCTTCAACTCTTTCAAACGCTTCCTTCAGAAACATCTGTACCTTAGGAATGCGGTGGCCCTGAGTGTGGGCCCCAGCTCTGTAAGGTCTGACCCTTTACCTTCGATTTGAACAGCAGGTCCTCCTTGGTCACCTCCCCTATGGAGTCAAGGTGAGGGCAAAGGTCCCTGGAGTCCCCCATGCTGGCCCGGGCTCACCTACAAGAAAGCACAGGAAGCCTGGGTCAACGGCAGCCACTGCTGGAGGGAGGCGGGGTCACTGGTTCAGTGCGCGACTTTGGTCTCTGGTCCTGGCCCTGCCACATTACCGGCCGGTCAGTGGAGGAAGCCACTTAACTTCTCTGAGCCTCACTGTCTGTCCTTCTGTGGGAAATGGGTGTGACGGTAACGCTCAGAGGACTCACGAATGGGTATGTGTAAAACCGGTGACACGAGAAGAGGCCCTGTGGATCGGACCAGTTCACTTTGCTGGTTGTGACGCTGCACTCCAGACACGCCAGAGATGGGGCACCCGGGGGACACTGAGTGAAGGGGACGTGGGACCTCCCTGGGACAGTCGTGGCAACTTCCTGTGAACTAACGACTTTTCCCAAAGAAAACGTATAAAAACGAGTAACTGAATTTGCTTCGGCCGCCCCAAATTTTAGCAGAAATCACACCCAGGAATCTGGCTGCCGATTCTAGCTCCAAACTGTTGCCAAGAAAGGTCCGGACCAACCAAAGATGAAGTGGACCCCGCCCTCTCCTGAAACGGTCAGCCAGGCCCCGGCCCCCGGCCAGAACAGGTGTTACGGGAGCAGCTCAGGTTCCAGGGAGCAGACGAAGTGGTTTCCATGCATTATTTCTTGGGAAACTTCCCCAGGTAGCTGGGATTAGCCCCTTTTTACGGATTCGGAAACAGGTTCCTTCTGGGCTCGGGTCTCACAGCGAGGAGTGCTAGAGCCAGGGCAGGAGGAAGCCCGAGCTGCTCAGACCCTGAAGGCCTCACTCGTCTTCTCTCTCTTTTTAACTTCGGGCAATGGAAACACAGGCAGAAGCAGACAGCTCGCTCCCACGCGCCGTGCCGGTCCCCAGCCTCAACAAGGAGCCGCTCACGGCCAACCTTGCTTCAGCCTGAACTCCCACTTCCTCTTTCGGGTAGCAGACCCAGATACGACCTCAGTTCATCTGGGTGTGTTCTTAAGAGATAAGGACTTGAAGAAAGGAAAAGAAACACACACACACACACATAACCACAATTCTGTTATTTCACCTCATTTCCTCTTGGGTCCGAGCTTAGGGGCTACGCCTGAAAGGGGGCGGCTGTGGGCCTACCTCTGCGCAGAGCGACACCCCCAGGGAGCGGGCAGCATCCGCATTCTCCGTGGGCGGCCGGCGGTGGTGGGCCGCGCGGGCTGGAGCGAGTGCAGGCCTCTGGCAGGGAACCTGGGGAACAAACCGGCTCACTTCATACGCGGCTCCGTTACTTTAAACTCACTCTCGGCGCCGACCAGCGGCTACAAAGAGGTCAGAATTCTTCCTGGGAGGAGCGAGGGAAATTTTGGACGTCCGGGGGATCCGCAGACTGGACAGGCCCCCCAGGCCGTCCACGGGGACCACAGAAACAGCACTCGGGGGTAGCTAAAGAAGGCTCGTGCAGAGCTGGTAGGCAGGGGCGATCCAACACCCGAGACCAGAGACTTGCAAGCGTCTGCACGGGAGGGCCACGGGCCTCTCCAGCTACCGCTCCGGCTGCCCGGTCACCTCCCGGACAGAAGGCTCGGCCCGTTGCGCGCACGCCACCGGGACCCTCAGATCATCCTCGGAGCTTCCCGAGGAAAGTGCGTTGCCCAGAACCCCTGACCCCCGAGCCTTGAGCAACCCCAGGCCAGAGGCACAACCGAGTCCACTTGCGCATCATCGCTGACGGCCCCTCCCCAACCCCGCTGGGCCGCAGTCTCCCAGACACGGGCGGGTCAAAGAGGGAGAGGCAGTTAGAAGCTCACATTTAAAATGGTCACATGGCAATGACGGGTTCAAGGTTCTAAATTCCAAGCCTCTTCACCTGAAGCCAGATTTCTTTTAGGTATTTTTTGTTGTCGCTGAGGTCGAGCGCACCGGGTTGGCAAGCTGCCGTATGGGGGGCGGGGGGCGGGGGCAGGGAGTGGCTTCGGAGTGTGCGCCCCGTCTCTCCAGCTAGATGGCAGGGTCGGTCAGTCGTGAGCTTGACGCCCAGGGCCAAGAATGGAGCCCAGGACAAGGATGCCGAGTCACACGGGCAATCAGCCCCTCTCGAGTCACACGGGCAATCAGCCCGACCAGTCGAGTTCCTCCCACCGCGGACGGGGGAGAAAAAAGAAAAAGCCCAGTGGAAAACAGCCCTCCGTGAACCCTCACGGCCCCCGTTCGCCAGCGGAAACAGAACAGAGCCTGAGGAACTGAGGGGCTTGGCCAGTCGGTCCTCAGCTAGGGAGTCGTGGGCGGGGACGCGATCAGGCTGTCTGGTACAGAGCCGTGCTCTCGGTCAGGGCTTGGCAAACCCGGTCTATAAAGTACCAGGCAGTAAATAATTTAGGCTTTGTGGGCCGTGTGGATCTTTATCACAAATCCTTTGTTTTTGTGTTTTTTTTCTAGACAGTGTATTAAAAATATTTTTTAAAAAGTTCCCAGCTCGAGGGCCTTGCAGAACAATGCTAGCCCGCTGCCACAGTTGGCTGCCTCCGGTCCTAACTCACTGTGCCCTTGGGGCCTCATCAAAACAAGCCCGACCGCCAACCTTCCGTGTTTCACTGCACACAGATCACTAGTTTAAACAAGGCAGGTAGCAAAGAAGAGCCAAGAGGGTTCCCCTGGCCCCAGATTTTTTTCTAAGAAAGTACTCAAGCTGTGTGCAAAGACAGACTGACCAAGATACGCACCGTTTACAGCGGGGGAACTGGATGCAAAATCTGAGCGAACAGGCGGTGAGACGAACAAGGCCACAGCCACACTCTGTCGTACGGTGGGTGCAGCCATTAAAGATGATACATGTTGAGGGGCGCCTGGGGGGCTCAGTCGGTTGAGCGTCCGACTTCAGCTCAGGTCACCATCTCATAGTCCGTGAGTTTGAGCCCCACGTCGGGCTCTGTGCTGACAGCTCAGAGCCTGGAGCCTGCTTTGGATTCTGTGTCTCCCTCTCTCTCTGCCCCTCCCCCTTTCATGCTCTGTCTCTGTCTCAAAAATAAATAAATGTAAAAAAAAAAATTTTTTTTAAATGATACATATTGAACGTTCCTATCCATGAAATTAAGTTAGATCCAAATACATGGAGAGATACACCATGTTCATGGACTAAGATATCCATTCTGCCCACACTGCTCCATAGACTGGATGTAACCTTCATCAAAACCCCAGCAAGCTTTCTCGTAGAACCTGTCAAGTTAATTTGAAAGTTTATACAGAAAAGAAGACCTAGAAGAACGAAGACAATCTGGAAGAAGCGCAAAGTTGGAAGATTGAGACCATCTGGCCTAAGAATGTCTGTGAAGGTTGAGCAGACAAGTCGGCGTGGTGTTGGCTCAAACACGGACATACAGCTCAAGGGGAAAGAAGCGAGAGCCTAGAATCAGACCTGCACGCATGTGGTCGACTGATTTCCAAAAAGGGCACTGACAGAATTCGAGGGGCAAAGGACAGTCTTTGCAACAGAGGCTCTCCATCTGGGGGAATAAATGACCTTTAACCCCTACCACATACCATACACAAAACTTCTTTAGAAACGGATCACAGATTTTATGTAACTGGTGGTCCACAGAGGGTTTAAAAGATCTTCCCTTTCCTCTCGTTCCTTTCCAGAGTTCTGGAAGAGTCGGGTTAGCCTAAAATACGTTGTTGGTAGATTCCCAGTCTGCGTTCTCATAGTCGAACTGACGACATGTCCCCCCTAATTCTTTCTCCTCTAGTCTTTCGTTTGCTCGTGGCGCCGCTGGAGCTCAGCTTGAGTCCTTCGGTTTCGGTCTTTGTCTCTGGCCTTCGTCTCCGACACCGGCTGCATCTGCAGCTCCTTCACCTGTAGCCACACGCTCCCTCCTTCCACTCGTGCCAGAGGGCTCTGGGCACGCTGCCCTTCGCGCTCGTCGCCCGCTCCACTCCGAGGCCCGGCGGCCGTTTCCTGCCTCTGCACTTGCCCGGGCACACGCGAGCAGCGACATCCTCCGAGCCCCGCACGCGTGTTCTCATCGACCTCCCCCTGCAGCTGACTCCTCCCACGCCGCCACTCCCTGCCCCGGCGCGAGGCACACGGTCCCTCGGGGGCTTAACAAGCTCTCCTTCTTCCCCACCTTCTGCTTCCGGAAAGTCACACGTTTTCATTTCAGGTGTTTGGATTTCTTTATCTGTTTCTTAAACCCCTGGCACGCCTCCGGTGTGGGCACGTCTGCTCTTGGCAGTGAGTGAGATGACAGTCACTCTTCCATCAACCCAATGTCCAATGGCTTAAGTCCGTCTCCTGAAGGGGCAACACCGCGCCCCGTTCATCAGGCTTCCGACGTCTGTGAACCAGAGACTCCAAGTTTAGGCGGTCTTCCAACTTAGTATCGACGTAGTCAATAACAGACCGCCAGCAGTGACATCATCGGCTCCGTCTCTTAACCCCGGGATATCAGCTATTGCGGGCAGCAACTGAACGCCACCTTCTTTGATTAAAACTCGGACTGTTCCAGTCTTTTTTACTCTGTGGGAAGGACCCGGATGCTCTGGAGAGTACAAACATGCGAGGCATAGGAGTCGACGAACATCTACGTTCTCAATCCAGACTCACCTACAACCGTAATGTGAGTTCAAGCCCCCCATCCACCGATCTTCGGAATGCTTGCTTTGGGAGCTTTGCAAACCTCCCAGAAGCTTCCAGGTCTGCGTGTGGAGCCACCACAGTGCCGCTGTGGACACGCCGCCCTCCGCGGGGGTGGGACCAGGCTGACCCACATCCCTGACCCCGGGGCAAGCAGCCCCGGTGCGGCCCAGGCCGCCCGTTCTCCTGATCTCAGACTTTAAACAACAATTTAAACTCTAAAACTTCTAGAGGAAAACACAGGAGAGCAAACTTGTAACTCTGAAGTCCGCAAAGATCTTAGGACACGAAGGGTTTAATTATAACAGGGTACGCTGAAAAACTGCCCTTCTCAAAATTGAATGCTTTTCTTTTCCAAAGGTGCTGCTAAGGAAAATGAAAAGGCAAAAGCTACAGACGGGGCGAAAATGTTCACCACATATGTCGGATGTGGAGGCAAGGAGCTATAGATCAACGAAAAACGGTGCATTTTGGGGGCGCCTGGCTGGCTCAATCAGTTAGGCATCCGACTCTTGATTTCGGCTTAGGTCATGGTCTAACGATCTCATGATGGGAGATGGAGCCCCACGTCGGGCTCCTTGCTGAAGCGTGAAGCTTGCCTGGGATTCTCTCCGCCCCCCGCCCCCCAACTCGCGCTCACTCTCTCTCTCAAAAATAAACCTTTTTTAATTAAAAAAAAAAAAAAAAGAAAAGAAAGGTGCATTTTATTGGCTATAAATTATACCTCAATAAAACGGGTTTTAAACTCTGAATTAAAAAACCCACACTTTGACTTAAGACCTAGATTATCGACATGGCTAAATCTCAGAGAATGTTGAGTAATGAAAATAAACTGTACCGCTTATACCCGTGGGCATGGCTACTATCATAACACAAAAAGACTAAACCAGGAAAAAAAAACCCAAGGCTGGCGAGGACGTGGAGAAACTGGAGCCTCGTGTGCTCCCGGTGAGCCGTAAGACGGCCCCGCTGCTGCGGAAAACAGAACGGAGGCTCCTCGAAAATTAAACACGAATTACCACAGGGTCCGGCACCTGCCCTTCTCGATCCACGCCCCGAAGCACTGACAGCCGGGACCTGAACAGACGCCGGGACACCCCTGTTCACGGCAGCACTATCGCAAGAACCCAACGGGGAAGCAGCGGAAGGGTCCATCAAAAGACGAACGGATGGACAAAATGTGCTCTCTCCACATGACGGAGTCTTACTTAGCCTTAAAAAGGAAGAAACTTCTGACTCCTGCTACAACGGGACGAACAAGGTTCAGAGATGAGCTTTGAGGGCAGCACGCTGTGGCCGTGAAGTCGGACACGAAAAGATAAATCCTACACGACTCCACTTACATGGACCACCGGAAGTGCTCGGATCCACAGAGACAGACAGAAAGCAGAACGGTGGCCGCAGGGTGGTGGGGGGGTCAGTGTTCAACGGGGGAGGACCGGTCTCGGGGCGGGGGGGACCGGGGAAGCTCGGGAGTCGGACAGGATGATGGCGATGCAGCGGTGTGAACGCACTTAACGCCACCGGGCTGCACACCGAAGATTAAGATGCTACGTTCTATGTGTACTTTACTGAAATTTAAAAACTGAAATTTTCAAAAGTTGCAGAAGGGCATATATACATATATACACACATAGTATGACACCATTAAAATGAAAGTTTAAAATGGGGGGGGGGGTGGCGCAGAGAATGATGATGAAGCGAAACAGCCCATGACCAGGAAAGACACCGGTCCCCATCAGGCCCCACCACATGCTGTCCGCTGTCTCTGTCCTCTCTCGGCTGCACTGTCCCCTGACCAGGAAAGGCACCTGCGGGGCCACGCTGCCCAACACCGTCCCCGCCCGCCCCACCGTCCTCTCTCCCGGCGAAGGCCCATACTTCGCCTGCTTGGCAACCATTTTGGTGATGTACCCATTTTTCTGGCCTAACGCCCGTCCCCTCTCAAGAATCTGAGCTCCCCGAGGGCAGGGGTCTGTTTCGCGCACGGCCGCAGCCCAACGCCGACCATGGCACCTGAAGCGCAGCAACTTCTCAGTAAACGCTTGCTGAACGGATCGAAAGTGCGAGAAGCTGGAAGACCCTCTCACAGTCAAATTCCGCGTTGGCAAACTAATCTTGCTTTGGGCCTACGACAACGACGCTATTGTCCCCACTTCTGGGAGGATGGAACCAAGTTGATTTTTGTTTCCTCTCTTTTGCCTGTCTGCATTTTCTACAGTGAATGGATGTTGCTTTTGTAACCTACAACCTGATAAGTTGCTTTTAATTATCTCCAAAGTTTCCAGGGGCGCCTGGGGGGAGGGGGCGCTCAGGTAAAGCACCTGACTCTTGGTTCCGGCTCAGGTCGTGATCTCACGGTTCGTGGGTTTGAGCCCTGAGTCGGGCTCTGTGCTGCCGGTACGGAGCCTGCTTGGGATTCTCTCTCTCTCTCTTTCTCTTAAAATAAATAAACGCTTAAAAAATAAATAAAGTTTCCAAAATAAAAAGAACTATGTGTCTGGCCTCTCTGGTATGTGAGGTGTGCCTCCTGGGACCCGGAGGTTGCTGTTCCCCAGACCCCGGAGAGAGCATCGGAAGAGCACGGCCTCCAGCCTCCGGGGCCTCTCTGGGCCCAGAGTGTGAACAGGACACCTGAGGTCCATTTTAGAGAGGGGCCAGCCACTCCGGAGTGGTCCCGGAAGCCCCGACGGAGAAATACCTCAGCTGCTACCTGGGTGGTTTGAAAGTATCACCTTTTACCGTGTGGCTCATCCACTTGGAGACCTGTCCTTAACGCCTTTGTTTTGTTCTGTCTACCTCATTAACTTCCGCGTCGGACGAAAAACTTTCATCTCCTCCTACCTACCCTGAAAGTCGAAAAAGGCTTTTTTGTGTGGTCTCAATAAAATTACGATTCACCTCCGTAGAAGCTGGAGGGCGTCTCCACTAAAATGGAAAAAAGATGGTTACTGCGGTCTCCTTCATCGGCCTGAACGTGTAATTCCAGAAGGGAAACCCAAAACCCGGATATGACACAGTCTATATACAAGGTTTTCCTGTTTCTATCACGTACATTTCTCCCGTCCCTAAACTTCAACAACTTCTTTTTTTTTTTTTTTTTTTAAGTAGACTTCACGCCCAGCATGGAGCCCAACCGGGGGCTTGAACTCATGACCCTGAGGTCAAGACCTGAGCTGACGCTGAGTGGGATGCTTAACCGACTGAGCCACCCAGGCGCCCCAACAGCTTCCTTTGAAAGAACACCCCACATACAATGGGAGCTGCAGCTGAGTGAGCCGCTTTCCTATTCTTGGACCCTCAGGGTACGTGTGTGTGTGGCCATTATAAACAAGGTATTTGGGAGTATAAACCTTGATTACGTCTTTGCCCAAGGAAAAAGAACTAGGTCGAAACTTATGTTTTGAAGGCTGTGGATACATGTTGACAAACTTTCCTCTAGGTCAGTTCTACAAATGTATCCGTCTATCTACCAGCAGTGCAGGAGCCCTCCCTACACAGAAAACTGGGCGTTTACTGACATTTTTGTTCAAAGTTAATGGTTAAAACATCAGTTTGTGCAAAGGGAAAAGCTGAGGGGGCAGTGCCGAAAGCTCGGGGTGTTTACTACTGCGCACCCGGGACCCGCAGCGCCGGCCGGGCCTGGTCTACGAGGACTGTGCTCTGTTTATCTCGGGTCCCTAGGAGTTTCCGCGTCATCTTATCTTGGTACCCAACTGGTTTGGCCTGGAGCGAGGGAACACGTCCCAGGTTGGGGCCCTGCCCTCGCAGGGCACAGAGGCCCGTATCTCCACACCGGGTACCCATATGCAGCCTCGGGGGCCGCGATCGCTACTGGCGGCAGCCACCTTTTCCTGGGCTCCTGCCCCTGCCAGTTGCCCCGCGCGCGAGCCCCGGCGTTGACCGTAATCACGGAAGGCAGGCAGAGACACAACTAGCCCTGCGCTCGGCTACTTGCTCGGCACCTGCTAAGCCGTGTGTCATCAGATGAGTCGGTCGCCCCTCAGTTCCCCCATCCATGAAACGGGGACGAAGCCAGCAGGGAGGGTTACGAGAGAGAGCAG
>PITB01026095.1:0-21982 GCA_004024585.1 Paradoxurus hermaphroditus
GGAGGTGAGGAGTCCGGGTTTTGGAAACAGAAACACTCGTGCTCGATCCCGGCTTCACCACCTACTGACTATGACACGGGACAATTTGCTTAGCCTCTCGGAACCTCTGTCTCCGTAAGACGGGGTCTGTTCTCTACCTCATGGTGCTGTTGGAACCTGCCAGATTATATAGGGAAAGCACTGAGCAAAGTGCCTGACATTTAGAAAGTTCTAGATCAATACGCATCGACTGAGGAAACAGAGGTCCGGGGAGCTCGAACGACTTGTCTGAGGTCTCGCAGCTGATCAGTGAGAGAGCAGGCATTTGACTCCAGAGTCAGCGCTCATCCCACAGCGAACTTTCTGCGCCGTGATCACGATGATGGTGACGATGACGGTAAACAGATAACACGCACCGAGGGCTTGCCTTGCCCGTTGTCCCGAGCGCGTCACGTGTGTTTATTTAATCTCTGCAACAATCCAATTAACAGATGAGGAAACGGAGTCCGGCTCAAAGCCGCCCCCCATCCTGAGACGAAGGAAATGGCTTACTGAAAAGCGATCCAGGGCGCGCCCCCGGACTTCCGTTACTGAGCTGCCCCGATGAAGCCGGCCCCTTTCCCTGGCACCACAGGGAGCTATGGAAGCAAGGGCTGCCTCAGTCCTCACGGGGTCGCTGGCCCCGACCAGACTCCTTCCTTTCCTCAAGTGCCCCTCCATTTGCATATGTAGGCTGGGGACTCAGTCTGCGACATTATGCCTTTGTAACAAGATGCTATTTTCAAGGAAATGCCTGCTAGCTTGCATATGTGCTGAGCTGTGGGTGTGTGTTTGACATTTTAACTTTCTAATGGAAGCGCTTCAGTGATGCATAATTTAAGCCTTCTAGGAATTTTGCTGTTACACGCAAACCAGTGAGTTGGCCTCTAAAATTTCGCATATTTGACCTAAATTCCTCGCATCAGCAACAAGAAACATACGGTCCTGGGAGAGGTAACGGCACAGAGGAAGTGGTCTGGGTTTTGGAAGTAGACAGCTGTGGGGTCGCATGCTGATTCGGTTTCTTGGAGAAGGTTTTTTTAAGTTTCCAAACTATTTTCTCACATGCAGACTGGGGGTGTTAGACATGCCTCGGGGGGCATGGTAATTAGGTAAGATGATGTAGGTGAAGGATCTAACATGGAGATCAGGGTGTAGTAGGTGTTCAGCACAGACTGTGGCTACGAGGGTTGTGGTCATATCACCCTAATCCAATCAGTTCACTTCAACAACTATTCACCGAGTGACACGGTGGATTATGTGCCAGCATGGATACAAGGGACAAGGGGAAGAAAAGGTGGGCCCCTGCTTCCCTGGGACATGGGAATAGGGTGACAATAGAACAACCTCATGAGATCACTCTCCTGCATCTGTGATTCTCTTCATTGTCTTTGGAATTTCAACTGCCGGTTGTCTCAGTCAAGAAATATACACTCTACTTCCTCATACATGGTCTCCCAGTCTCTCTCTCTCCATCCATCCCCCCCGTTAATGTCTTAGTCCAGCCTCACACCTTCTCTGCCCCGAACTTCTGCATCTAAGAAGCACGCAGAGGTGGAGGCTGGGATGGAGATGAATTCCCCAGAACGAGGAGGAGAGGCCAGGAGGAGGCGGAGTGCCCCACTGAGCAGGACTTTGAAATCCAAAACAAAGAAAGTTAGATTTTTCTTTCCTGAAGGCAATTGGGAGTCATGAACAGCTCTCACAGAGGGGAGGAAGTGGTTTCTAAAAACAGAATTTAATGAAGGATGTTTGGGAAGCGCTATGATGATTTATCCGACATGGAACAAAATGATATTTACCAGATGGGACGATTTAGGTGAGTCAAGCCAGGATTCGGCTCTCTCATCTTCACCCACCATGATCGGGGAGTTCCTAAGTGGATCCCCCTCCCCCCCGCCCCACCTCCATGACCCGTGGCTGGGACATCACAGGTGGAAATCCAAAGCCAGGGCTAGAACGGTGAGACCGGGTGCCCGTGCGTCATCACGGACAGAGCTCTCCCTTTGAAGCCAAGATGATGCCTCCAAGGCCTATGAGCTGGGTGACTCTAATCAAGTCATTTAGTGTTGCTGGGATTCAGTTTTATCACCTGTAAGCAAGAAAACTGCCCGTGGCCGCTGCGAAGATCAGATGCCGTAACAATTAGAGTGTTGTGTTTGCAGTTAAAAACTCAGTAAGTCACATATGGGGCCTGGTTCTGCTCCAAAGCACAGACTGTGGTTTGTTCATATTTATCTCTGCACCACCTGTGTGTGGTGATCATTCGACTGCGTAATATCTGGTTCTCCTTCCTTTCTAGGCATGTGGTAGAAATCCATTTTCTGAGGTCCTTGTGGTTGAATGGAGCCCTATAATTCTGAGTTATCAGCAGAAATGGGTGTGTGTCACTTCCGGGCTGAGCTCTCTCTCTGGCCCTGACATGGACAAGGCTCAAGACATGCCATTGACCTACAGACCTGGGTCACTGCGACCTTCTGCTAGGCCAGGGTGGATTACTGTAGTATGAATAACCAAGAGGGCTCTGCTGTTTTAAGCCACTGAGAACTGGGGGTTGTTTGTTACCGCAGCATGGCTCAGGCCCTCCTGACTGATACAGCAGTGCCTGTATCCGAACAGCAAACTAGGATGCATTCTTTTTGAATAAATATCTATGAAAGGAATTGGGGATAGGAGAAGAGGGAGGAGGGAAAGGAAAGGAATGAAAGGAAAGGAAGTGTCCAGATGAAGGACAACAAATATATGACAAAGGTCACACAGCTCCCTCTTCAAACTGCCAGAACAGGCAGCAAAAAGTGATCCCAATCCTTTTTTCTCTTTCTATGCAGACGTGGACCCTTTCTCAGCACTCCAAGCAGCTAAGACCAGCCGTTTGCTATTGGCTAGGAAAAAAATAACAGGTCAGTTTCCATCCTGGGTCTATTCCTACCAGCCTGGGTTGGGATAAGTGGCAGGGTGATTGGGTCCTAGACCTGGGGATAATCAAGAGGGCTTTGGTCCTCCAGGAAGTTGGAGAAGGGAGACAAAGGAAGCATGAGAAGGGTCAGATGAGGTGCCAGAGGCTAAATATTTTAGGCTCTGCAGCTACACGGTCTCTGATATGACTGTTAACTTTGCCTCTGTCACGTGAGAGAAGCCACACGCAATACACAAATAAATGAGCATGGCTGTCTTCCGATAAAACTTTACTGACAAAAACCAGAGGCACTCCAGTGTTGGCCTGTGAGCCACAGTTGGCTGACCAAGCCCGGACTGAAAACCAGAAACATCTAAAGCAGTTGGAAATCAAGAATGAGTTGAATCTGCAATAGCACTTTGGCCCAGGTAGTAGCTGGCCAGAGCGGGAAAATTTTAAAGATCATTAAGAAGCAAAGCGTAGAAGAGCCTACGGAAACGGAGATAAGGGAGAGAAGACAGCCGATGAGCAAAGACAAGTGCTCCGGGCCCGCCCACCAACGTGGTCCTTCCCTAGACCCCTGACTCGGTCTCCCCTTCATATGTGCCCCTGTCCTTGTAGGGGCAGAACGGTTCTGGCTCATGCTGCCTTATTTCTGCAGAAACAGATCTGGGTTTACGAAAATGCTCCACAGATGGGCCTTTGCCTGCCCCCCTCCACAGCTGCTCCCACTCTGCTCGCGTGTGTATGACTCACCGTCAGCCATTTCAATGACCGAGGCTGTCCTTCTCCAGCCCCTCTATCTGCCAGGAATCCTCCTCGCCAGGCCACCAGCTACCACCACCGAGAGACAATTACCGTGTTGGGAGAAGACATGCCTCTGTTCTTAGTTCAGGGCTGGAGAACTGTGGGGATCTCTCCATGCGATAACCGCCATAAACCACTGACCACGTTATCGTGTCCCAGAAGCATGGCGGCTCTGTGATGGAGCGCAGGAGGCAGGGGACACTGGAAGTGCGGATTTGCTAGGCTATTCCTGCAAATACACGCACATGGGAATCCACTGGCTGCGCTATAGCTCGGCTACCCTTTTGTTGAGAAAATGTCAGGATCGAAAGGAAGATTCCAGCGAATTACTACCAGAGAAGAAGGTCAGAGCTTTTTTGGAATATAAGGGATTTGTTTGTTTGAGTTTTTGTTCTTCTGCTGGACCCAATGGCGTGAGAAGACATTCGTCCGGAATCCTCAACAGCTCTGTGTCACTGTCCCAGACTTGAGAAGAAAATAGCACAGGGGACATTCCAGAACAAATCATTTGGTTTAATACTATGACACTTTCGATCTAACCCCCAATGGGAAAGTCTTGGTCCCTCACGGCCTGGACAGAGCTGAGCCACCTGGTGCTAAGAATACTCCTCTTGACCTAGGTAGAGACAAACCATGGCCTGAATTAGGCCTTTGTCCCAAACCAGTACCCTAACCTTGTATCCCAGTATCTTCTGCTGGTGACAGCAGGCAGGAGGGAATTCCAATAAGGAAGGAGGGATTTTCCCCAAGGCCCAAGGTGGAGGATGAGGGTTCTCTATAACCCTAGGCTTCCCTAGAATTTGAGCCACCCCAGTCTACTGCCATCTCTGCTCCCAGGTCCCCCACGGTCATGTCCATCTCTCTACACTCAAACCTCTGAAATCGCAACTTGACAAAGATGAAAAATCTCTGCCATCAGCAGAGCCCGTGGAGACAGAGCGGCCAACCAGAGAAGCCCTCAAGGCTCCAGCCACAGACAACACAGTCCAGTTGGGACTGTGGCCAACACCCCACCACCTCCTCCATGTCTCCATTTGCCCTGGACACGGCCTTGCCTTTGGAGAGAGTGAGGGAGGGGAGGAATGGGAGAGCCCCCCCCCAACCTACAGCCACCAAAGTTTCATAAAGGAGGAGGAAGAACTTAGACCCAAGGACTGTATTCTTCCCAGGAACCAGGAGACACAGATTTCTGTCCTGCCACTACCACGCATGTGCTCTGTGGCCCACACCCCCTCTCTAGGCCTCAATTTACCCATATGCAGCCCATCACAGTCCCAGCCCAGGACACATGTTCAATAAGACATCCGAAGAGATGAATATGGGAATCTCACCGGTTAACATCCAGGACTTGGTCTAAATCTCACTCGGTTAACATCCAGGACCCTCAAGTTCTAAGTTTCTACCCGTGATGCTACCCTTTCGGACATACATTTGTCTTCACTGGGTTTTTCCAGATACACACCCTGAGATAAGGACTCATCAGCAAGTGATTCACTAAGGAGTGCTCCGAGGAAGACCAGCAGCACAGGGAAGCAAGGTGACACCAGGCAAGTACAGCCCCAGCCTGATCCCATGGGAAGCTCTGGAGGGCACGTGAGACCTCAGTGCTAGAGAGCTGGGTGCTCATAGTCCTGGGACCACCAGTCACAGGTTACAGGGCCATCGGGGAGGGCTGTGTAAGCTCCCAGGCACCTCTGGCTCTGCGAGCCACCACAGCAACCCCAGGACAAGGACACCCCTCCAAAGAAGGTGGTAGGCAGCAGCCCTTGGAGGTAATATATAAGAAAACTTCGGGGGGGGGGGGTGGGCAGACAGAACGGACAAGAACGATCCCAAATTTGGGTGAAGAGCAACAAGATTTGGCTGTACGTACAAAAATCAGAAACGAAAACGCAGAATTTGTAGGTTGCAATGAAGAATTACACACTATTTGCTGTATTCCAGCAGTGTGTTAGGCACTGAGGATACAGCAGCGGTAACGAAAGACCTTGTTTCTGTCGTCACGGAGTTTACACGGAGAAGCAGGCACTAATGAATGGAAAGCATGCCCCAAATCCGTGTAAAGTCACGACCGCGGTTAAGTGCCGCAAGGAGGAGGCGAACCTGTGTAGGGAGGGCACGTAAGAGGTAGGATGAAGAAATGGGTGATGCCCTACCTTTCGAGAGGAGACGTGTTAAGCAAGCGCAACTGCAGTGGTAGGAGACAGATCAACATTCCAGGCAGGGGGAACGGGGTGTGCAAACTGTTAAATCGAAGACTAAGCGAGAAATCGTCAGAGACAAAACTCCTGGTAACTGAATGGTTCAGGAGAAAGAAGCATTAAAATATCATCTAAAGGGATGCATCGGGGGAAGACGGGGAGAATTATGGGTTGCAAAACACCTTCGTCTGAGGTTGGAGACACCGTATATAAGTTATTTAATTTGTTCATCACGAGAACAGCCTCGCCTTTTTAGGGAAAAGTGCAACCGAAGCCAGAGAGGTTGAATCACTTACCCAAGGCCACGCTGATTTGTGGGAGAGTGAGGACGCCACCTCACATTTCCCATCTGCCCGAAGGCCGATATCTTTCCGTAATTCCAAATCAAAGCACTGTTGCAAGTAGGGGGCAGGCTAAGCTGAGGCTAAAAACAAGCTAATGTGTGTGTGTTTTTTAAATCGCTTTACTAAGATGTGACCAACACGTAAAAAGCTGTACATACTTAATGTACACCCCTGGGTAAGTGTGTGGATACGTATACACCTGTGATATCATCCCCACCACGAAGAACATACCCACATCCCCCGCCTCCCAAAGTTCCCTCCTACTTCCACGGTGGTGACGATCAGATGATGACAATGATGAGGATGATGAGGATGATATGTGTTTAGAACATTTAATGCAAGATCTACCCTTGCAGCAAATTTTAAGTCTACAACCCAGTATGGTTAGCTCTAGGTGCGTTCCTATGTAGCGGAACTCCGGAACGGATTTATCTTGCATAGGTGAAATTCTACCCACTTTGACAATCACCTGCTCATTTCCCCCGGGTCCAGCCCCTGGCACCCCCCTTATACCCCCTGCTTCTCTGAGTTTGACTTTTAGAGTCTACATGTGAGTGAGAACATACAGACCTGACCTTCTGTGTTTGGCTTACTTCACTCAGCATGTTTTCCAGGTCCATCCATGTGGTCACCAATATCAGGATTTCCTCCTCTGTAAAGACTGAATAATATTCCACTGTGTGTGTGTGTGTGTGTGTGTGTGTGTGTGTGTGTGTGTGTGTGTTTGTCACATTTTCTTCATCCATTCATCCATGGTAGTTCAAATTTTAATTTTTTTTGAGGAACATCCATAAAATTTTCTGAAATGGCTGTACCAATTTACATTCCCATCAACAGGGTAAAGAGATTTGAGTTTCTCTACACCCTGCCCAACATTTGGTATCTTTTTTTTTTTTTTTTTAAATAATAGACATCCTAGGGGCGCCTGGGTGGCTCAGTCAGTTAAGCGTCCGACTTCGGTTCAGGTCATGATCTCATGGTTCGTGAGTTGGAGCCCTGCGTCGGGCTCTGTGCTGACAGCTCAGAGCCTGGAGCCTGCTTCGGATTCTGTGTCTCCTTCTCTCTCTGCCCTTCCCCTGCTCATGCTCTGTCTCTCTCTGTCGCTCAAAAATAAATAAACGTTAAAAAAATAGACATCCTAACAGGTATGAGATGATGTCTCATTGTGGTTTTCATTTGCATTTCCTAATGATTAGTAACACTGAGCATTTCTTCATATACCTGTTGGCAAGCTGTAGGTCTTCTTTGGAGAAATGTCTAGTCAGGTCCCCTACCCATTTTTAAAATAGGATTTTTTTCTACTTAGTTTTTTCTATTCTGTAGGTTGCTTTTTCTGTTCCGTTGGTTTCTGTGTCTGTTTTTGTGTCGGTATCATATTTTTTTTATTATTACAGCTTTGTAATATAGTTTGAAATCAGGAAATAGGATGCCTCCAGTCTTATTCTTCTTGATCAAGATTTCTTTGAATATTAGAGGTCTTTTGTGATTGCAACTGAATTTTAGGATTATTTTTCTATTTCCGGAAAAACTGCCATTGAAATTTTGATAGAGATTGCATTGAATTTCTCGGTCACCTTGGGTAGTATGGGCATTATAACAATATTAAGTCTTCCAATCCATGAACATGAGCTATCTTTGCATCTATTCAGGTCTTCCTTGATTTCTTTCATCAAGGTTTTTATAGTTTTCGGGGTACACACCTTTCACTGGTGTGAATTTAATTTCTTGGTTAAATTAATTGCTAAGCATTTCATTCCTTTCGATGCTATCATAAATAGGATGATTCTCTTAATTTCTGTTTTGGATAGTTTGTAGCCACTGTGTAGAAATTCACCTGATTTTGTATGTTGGTTTTGTATCCTAGAACTTTTGTTTATTCATGCTGACAGTTTCTGTGGAGTCTTTAGGGGTTTCCATGTACAGGATCATGTCCTATGCAAACAGAGACAATTTCACTTCCTTTCTGATCTGGATGACTTTTATTTCTCTCTGCTGCTTAACTGTTCTACTTGGGATTTCCAGTATTGTGCTGAATAAAGGTGGAAAAATGAACATACTTGTCTGATTCCTGATCTTAGTGGAAAAACTTTACGACCTTTGTGTATGATGTTAGCTGTGGGCTTGTCATATACGGCCTTTGTTATGTTGAAGTACATTCCTTCTGTAGTGAACTTGTAGATTTTATATTAAGAAAGGATGCTGAATTTTGTCAAATGCTTTTTCTGTATCCATTGTGATGATTATGATTGTTATCCTTCATTCTGTTAATGTGGAGTATCACATGTATTCATCTGTGGGTGTTAAACCACCCTTGCATCCGAAGGATAAATCCCACTTCATCATTGTGTATGATCTTTCTAACGTGCTGTTGGATTTAGTTCGCTAATATTCTGTTGAAGATGTCCACGTTTTCGTTCATCAGGGATATTGGCCTGGAATTTTCTTTTCTGGCAGTGTCCTTACCTGGCTTTAGTATCAGAGTAACGCCAGCCTCGTGAAAAGAGTTTAGAAGTGTTCCCTCCTCTTCATTTTTTGTAAGGGTTTGTGAAATATTGGCATAATTCTTCTTTAGGTGCATGGTAGAATTCACCAATGCAGTCATGTGATCCTGGGCTCTTGTTTGCTGGGAGGTTTTTGATTAGTGATTCCATCTCCCTACTTGTCACTGAGCTGTGTAGATTCCCTGTTTCTTCATGCTTCAGATTGGTAGTTTGTATGTTCTGAGAAATGTATTCATTCCTCCCGTTTATCCAGTATTTCGAGGCATAACTGTTCATCATAGCCTCTTGGGATCCTTTGTATTTTTGTGGGGTCGGTTGTGATGTCTCCTCTTTGCTTATACTTTATTTATTTGAGTCCTTTCTCTTTTTTCTTAGTCTAGCTAAAGGTTTGTCAGTTTTACTTATTTTTCCAAAAAACAACTAAGTTCCATGGCTCTTTTCTATTGTTTCTCTAGGTCTCTAATTTGAATTATATTTCTGCTCTGATCTTAATGATTTCCTTCCTTCTGCCAAAGTTTGGGCTTAGTCTGTTCTTTTTTTGAGTTCCTTGAGGTTAAAATAGTTCGAGGTCTCACTTTTTTCTTAACATAGACATCTATTGCCATAAAATTCCCCTCTGAGCTGCCTTGGCTACATCACCTAAGTTTTGCTGTGTTTGTTGCGTTTCCATTTTCATTTGTCTCAATACACTTTTTATTTCCTTTTTGGTTTCTCTTTTGACCCACTGGTTGGGATTGTGTTGTTTAATTTCGATGTAGTTGTGAATTTGCCTCCCCTCATTCATTTCTAGTTTCATACCATCGAGGATAGTAAAGGTATTTCATATGATTTCAGCCTTCTTAACTTTGTGAGCCTTGTTTAGTGGCCAAATACGTGGTCCTCCTGGAGAACAGTGTGTGTGTGCCTGAGAAGAACACATAAGTCAGTCCCATGAGGAGCCACAAAGCCGGAAGCTGAAGTCGACATCAGCCAAGTTAATTTGGCACCAAGCTCAGGTGTTCATTCCCAAGATGAACGATAGTGGTTGAATCTGAGCTAGAGGGGAGTGCTGAACGAACAGACATTGGGGGTACAAATAGGAACAGACAGCCCTGTGGCTAGGCCGCAGGACCTTACAGATCCTCCACTCGGGGAACGGGAGCCCCGCATCTCGGGACAGCTCTGTGTTTCCCGCTGGTCAGCTTAAGCAACAGGAGAAGATGGGCGGCCACACTGGCCTTGGCCCAAAAGTGTCCTGCAGAGGAGAACTTTGTTTCCTTTTCTTGCCCTTCCTCGCACTTTAAGACCAGGCTACAATTAGCTGGGAGCGTAAAGTTGGCACCGCCATCATCAAGCCCCCTGCAGATATCAAACATAACTTTTCCTCAAGCAAGTGCTGGGCTGACAGCTTCCTCGGTGGAAACGCACAGGACTGAGATCTCCCCAGGCTGGGATGGTGGGTGCAGGAATGTTCGCTTCACCCTCAGACACAGGTGTCGCCCTTGATCGACGTCACCCTTCTGGACAGCAGGGAGCTCACACCCCTCCCGCTCCAGGACGAACACTGTTGGTCTCTCTCCTCTCCACTCACTCGCATCTCCTTGAAAGGTGGGGAGGCTCCATCAGTTGGCCAGACCCTGACATCCATCCGATGGGTCTTGAAAAAAGCAAGACTGTGTGTATCTTCCTGTTGGTTATTCCTCCATCCACAGAGTCCCAGAGAGGGCCAGGCCTCTGCACCCATTCAATATGCACCACCTGGTGTTAAGGGGCTCAGGGGCTCAGTAGTTTCAACCCTGCCTGGACTTAGAATCACCTTTGAAGTCGCGGAAGCCTGGGTCCTGGTCAACTGAAAGCCCGCTGAGTGGGGTCCCAGCGCCCATGGCTGGTAAAGCCGCCTCAGCGATCTGATGCTCGGAGGGACCGTCTGGGCACCCACACTGTCTGGGTCTGTCCACGGCGACTTCTCCCATTTCCGCAGCTACATCTGAGCTCACGGGTGCACACATCTCCACGAGCGAGAGGAAGAAGTTCCCATTTTTGTCCTCTAGTCCAGTCCGAGCCGAACTTTGCAAACCTGCTTTTGGCAGCATCATGCGATGAGGCGTGGGGGTTCTGCCAATATATTAATACAGCAGCGCTCGCCCGTCTGTCTCGGCGACCCTGTGGACCGCTCCGTCCTCGCCCCAGCCCCGGAGGAGAAGAGCAGCGTGGGAGGACCTGGGCACCATGACTCCCTCAAAAACTGCGTGGGACCATTTCAAACCCTCCAAAAACAGAATAGCTTATTTCCGTGTATCTCGGCCAGCTTCGCAGGTGAGTTTCGGTAGCTCACCACATAAATGCAGAAAACCAAGTGATAAAAATAGAAAGAGATTTGGGACCCAGGAATTTTAATGTCAAGGAGAAACCAAGACGATTTTTAAAAGGAGACCGGAGAAACAGAGATCAAAACGGAGCAGGAAATGAACACAACCACTGAAGAACGAATGTCCGTCCACACGTCCAGAGCTCAAGCACCGTGTCCCTTACTAACACACATTTACAATCTAAGAACTCGGGGCGCCTGGCTGGCCCAGTCGGTTAAGCTTCTGACTTCAGCTCAGGTCACGGTCTCCCGGTTTGTGAGTTCGAGCCCCGCGTCAGGCTCTGTGCTGCCAGCTCGGAGCCTGGAGCCGGCTTCGGATTCTGTGTCTCCCTCTCTCTCTGCCTCTTTCGTGCTTATGCTCTGTCTCTCTCCGTCTCTCTCTTTCTCTCTCAAAAATAAATAAACATAAAAAATTTTAAAGATAAATAAAATAAAATAAAAGAACCAGACATTCGTCCCATTTTACAGACGATACACTGAGTCTCCACAGATTGTCCTGCAGCCGGTGGCCTGGGACTCAAACTCAGGCTTGCCTGCCTGGGAGTTCTCTACCGTCATGGTGCCATGTGGTCTCTCTAGCGTGGTTTGGCTCCGAGCTTCCTTTCAGTCAGAGGGGAAAGGAGGACACACAATTCTCCTTATCAGAATGAGGGAGCATTCCAGCTCCTTAGGAAAAGCAAATATTTCTTCAAGCGCTAACTTCAAAAAAGGCACCATTCGGGTAGAGCCAGGGAAGGCTTCGCCAACGAGCCGTGGGCAAGGTTCTGTGGGACAAGAGGGAGCTCACCAAGCGAACAGGCAGAGGAGGCATTCAGGGACTTGGGACAGCACATACGAACGCCTGGACAGCTGTCTAGAACCACCCGAGGCTGGCGCCTGGCTCCGGGGAGTCCAGCCCCTGTGGCATACCACGCGACGTCACCTAATTTAATACCGCCGTAAAGTCTAGTCAGGTTGGAAGACCAAAGAGGAGTGAAGGGAAAATCTAATTTAAAGGAGCAGAACAGAATCTTATTACAGCAGGCTCCAGTAATTTGGAACACGCAGTCATTCGGAGAGGTAAGACGGAGCATCCGGGAAGCTGATTTATACCGGGAGCAAGACTGATGTATAATGTGAGCGAGACGGGAGGCACGAGTTCAAAGCCACAGAGGCTGGTAATTGGGTTTCAAATATTCAGGAGTGCACGGTCACGTAGCAACAAAGATATGCTAACGACGAACAATACATTCATTAAAAGAAACCCCCACAGTACCGCTCCCGTCTACACCTTCTTAGGCTTTCGGCCCTCCGCGCAGTGCTGGGGGACACAGGTGGGCCTCACTTGGGCGCTTTCTGTGCAAATAACCGCCTTGCGTCCTTAATTAAAATGGCACTCATCGCGCGGCCCTGACTTTAGCTGGGCCCGGGGCGGGAAGGGCAGCGCACTCCGTCCGTCTGGACTCCACTGCCCCGTAAAGGATCTCCAAGGGCCCCAGACTCCTTCGAGATTAACATCTAAACTTGTGACTGGCTCATGGTTCATCAGAAATCTCACGACTCCCGGTACTGACCTTGAGGGTGTGGGCCAAATGGAAACTGTCACAGTGGTTTCGGCTGATTTTCCCTCTCGCCGCGGCTCGTGCGAGAAAGTGCATCATTCGGAGGGGGAGCAGGATTAACCACCTCCGTATCAACGCCGCGCACGGCAGGAATGTTAAACCAGCCCGACGCCAAGATCGGCCATTGTGCCTCCCACGTGACCTACTCCACCTCGATGCAAAGTGAGGGCACGGCGTGTGCACCTGCCGCGAAGCCCGAGCTCTTGAACCAGTGCCTCCGCCCAGGGCTTCCTTCTCCCTCCTTTCTGCTTCCCGATGTCCTGCCTCTTCTTTAGGATGGAGAGTGAAGTCGTCGCCCACCGGCTGTCAGGATAAACGCGGACCACAGGGCTGACTGTGCGGGGGGAGGGGTGGGGGCCCATTCCTAGCCCTCGCTCTTGCCAAACTGACTATTCCCCCACAGGGTGAATTTCAATGCTTTCTTCTACTTGTCCTGCAGGACCCGACTCAAACATTCATTCAGAAAACCGTTACTGAAATAATGATCGAGAATCTTCTAAAACAGATCAGGCTTCCTGGGAATCAAAGATTCCCAGTTGAGTTTGTTACTCAAACAACGTACCATCCAATTCGCGGCAGGGAAGGAGATGAAGGAGGCATTTCTGCAGACCGCTTATCAAGAGGTCACCTTCTAAAATGCAGTTTCGGGGGGCGCCTGGGTAGCTCAGTCGGTTGAGCGTCCAACTCTTGATCTGGGCTCAGGTCATGATCCTAGGGTCGTGGGATCCAACCCTGGGCTGGGCTCCGTGCTGAGCAGGGAGCCTGCTTGGGATTCTCTCTCTCCCTCTGCCCCTCCCTCAGTCATGCACGCACTCTCTCTCTAAAATACAAAATAATAATAATAAAAAACAAACTGTAATTTTGCAGTATTGTCCAAAAACCTTTCGACCCAGTGTGTTCACTTCTAGGAATGAATATTTGAAGCAAATAATCAGAGATGCAATGTTTTATAATCATGACAGCAGCTAAGTTGGGATTTAACCGTTCTTGGGCACCACGCCCTCATTATACCTAGATTTTGCGAGGTTCTCCAGCCCGAGGAGTGCTCAGGATGTCAGAGGCTAGCACACGTCAGCCACCTTAAAGTGAAAGTGACATGCAGGGAGAATGCAGTGTGTTTTAGACATCGCTACTACTGTCACTCTTATTTTCTGGAAAACAACGACCCGTGTCCTACCACGGAACATAACACAGCGGGACTTCTGCCAGGTGGGACGATGCCCTGTTGGTAAATTCAAGAACGCGGTCAACCACGCCTCTAGGTCGAGGAAACCAAACAGCTGCGCACCTGATAATTCTTCAGAAGGCATCTGAAGAAATTCAAAATCGATTCCAAAGATAAAGAATCCAAACTTGATTCCAAGAACGAAAGGCTAACACCCTCGAGCCCACCGATGCAACCGAACAAGCGAACCAGTTAAGAGGCACAACGATCGGAAAAGAGGAGAGTCCGCTGACTTCTCCATCAACTACTCATCCATTCTAATGCTCTTTCCGGAGCGAATTCTTTGTGACCGCGTTCTAGTGGCTGAGAAGTGATGCATCCGTTTTGGAGGAGGAAGTAAAGAGACAACAGAGCAGATAAACAAACAGGATAGTTTCTGACGGGGACAAATGCCCGGGAGAAAGCGGTAGAGAGCGGTGAGAAAGGGGTCAGAGGACTACAGCCACAGGAAGCCCCCCACTGCACACTCTCCCGCTCCTCCCAGGGACCGAAGGGGCTCCACAGAGTCCAGCATGAAAACCATGCGTCAGTCCACCGCCCCCCACCCTGTGCCCTGTAGCAAAAGTGAGACCGAGACGAAGACCAGCGATGACAGAGGGTCAGCCCCGGACAGCAGGCGATCTACGGAGCCGGGCACCCCCACCAGCCCTGCCCTGTGTGGTTCTCACAGGGGGACGACGCACCGAGGCCCATCGGCAGTATGAACTCTCTGCCTGCCGCACTCCCCACCGCTCCCTAATGCCCCACCCGCACCAATCCCTTCATTCGTTTCTTAAGGGCCGGCCCATGCAGGCATCCGAATGTGCAAGCTCTGACTTGGCCCGGCTCTTGGCCCCAAGCACCTGACGGTAAGACTGTTTCTCAAGCCCACTTGCTCACGGGAAGAAAGTCCTAGCAGACTGGGTGCCTGCTGCCTCTAAAGAGGTTTGCATGGAGTGTAGGGAGAGGCATGTCTGCCTTGGCGCCCACCATTACCATGGGTGCGGCAGACAATCCCGCGCAAGAGCGATACTGCCCCCACCCCGACTCCGTGCACAGGACACGGTGGGGGGGGGGGGTATCTGCCCTCGGATGGAGTCCTAGCTACACTTCCGACCCCTGCGCTCCCCACAGCAGTTCTTCCTTTTGTTTTCTCCCTTACTAATAAATCACATATTTTAGGTCGAATTTCTAAGAGTTTGTGTTAGTGGCTCTAAGTAATTTGGGGGACAAAACCATAGGGCAGGAAAGGGACGGAAGAAAGGAGAGAGAGGGACGGGGGAAAGGAAGAGTAAGTAAGACCCTTGCAGAGCGGCACCCAGCCCACAGCGGGCTCTCAACATCCAGTGTCACTGAGGCTGTGGGTCGTGGATCTCGGGTGCTGCCGATGAGATGACCCCAGTGCCTTTGGCACGGCACCGAATGCCATCCCATGCGGAACAGGGAGCCCACTCGTTCCCATTCCTATTGCGTCTCCATGCTGATCATCACGAGGAGGAAGTCTGGCTCGGACGCCGGCCTGTCTCCGCCGCTCTGCCACTACCCGTCAGTCAGACAAGGAAAGCCCCGGTCTCAAGTTCACAGCCTCGGCAGACAATAGTACTTGGCTCCAATGTAATGACAGTGCCTAAGTTTCATGGCATATATTCTCAGGGCCACCTTCTATGTGAGACAACAGAAGCTAGTTTTCTTACCTAGAGGGGGTAATGCCGAGCTTTTAATATCACGTTCACATAAGAAACCGAGTTGACGTGAAAATGTTACATCTGTAACACGCATGCCAAGGGTTCTCAGAAACAAAGACGGCGCGCGCGTGACGAGGCAGGTCCACGAGGAACCGGCGCGAGGCCTTGGCTGCCTCCTCCATGACCTCACGGAATCAATTTACCATCTAGAAAGTGGATAGTCACGCTGCAGGGGCGTTTCGCCAACCGTCTGACCGGGTGCGATGCGCAGGAAGGAGGACGCGGGGGCTGGAGCCACGAGAATGTGGTAGAAATACGTTTTACCAATGCCCCTTTTCCCTCTTCGGTGTGAGCAAACGGCCTCAGCCCTACCTTGCCGAAAACACAGTGGCATATCGAAGGTGCGTGCCCTGCCAACCAAAAAACACAATTCTGTGATGAGTTAGGGAGAAAATAATTAAAAATAAAAGCGGAAAAAGATTTCTGAGAGCGAGAAGCATGTGAGTGCATTGTTCTCTTGGCCTGGGGCATATGTTCTGTGTGTTAAACTCAGCGTGTTAGGGGAGTAATCTATCACACGTGCCAAGTGTGTTGCCCTTCGCAAGGAGCTACGGATAAATCCGAGAAGGGCCTGGTCTCTGTCCTCGAAGACCCAGTGGGGAAGACAGGCGGCTCCCTGTTCCTTCCAAACCTCCCTCCCTCTCTTCTCTTCCATCCCTGGGGAAGCCACTACGCCCCAGCCATGGGTTGGGTGCAAACATCCAATTCAACATAATCAACGCATTATCAAGTGTCTACATAGATGCCTAATACTGGTTTAGGTCCTTCAGACATTCTGGAAAAAAGTCTACAAAGAAATGAGCAAACACGCTAACATCAGAGACCAAAAGACAGAATAGTGGCTTATTTATAACCAAAACGGGACAGCACGACAGAGAAAGCCTGGAGCCATCGGAAACTCGTGGCCCGGCTCCGCCTCCCACGTCCCAACAAGCTGCGGGCATCCGGACCGCTCTTCCGAGATGCTCGTGGGCACAACCGCAGGGCTTCGCGAGCAAGAGCCACGTAACGCAGGAGCGAGCGTCTCTGCTTCCGAGAGAGGCGCCCGGCGGCGACGGCTCTGAAGGATGAGGCTTTCCGAAAGTGGCTGCTTTTATAAGTTTGCGGTTCGGTGTTTCAACAATCTGGCCAACCCGCGGGGCTTCTGCGTCAGCAGCCCTCCTGAAATCTCTTCTCGCACGTTCGTCAGAGGGACCGCGGTCAAGATACGGACTCTCCGCCCTGCCGGCCCCACGATGCTGGGGAAGTTACGGCGCCCACCGCACCTCCATCGGGTCATCCACAGACCGAGCGGACCGCCGCGTCCTTCCTCTCTCTTTTGCACGGGAGGAAGGTCCATGATCTACGGGAGGGAGGGGGCTTGGGAGGCGGGGAGGGCGAATGGGGTCCAGTCTGGCAGAGGTGAAGTAACACAAGCAGTGAGCAGGGCCTGACAGCACCGTGGAGGTCAGGAGGCAGGGAGGGGAGCAACGGGCCACAGACACCTGGGAAGGGGCCACCCCATGCCTGTTACCCCCGGAGGCACAGCCAGAGTCTTAGAAAGGGCAGTGGGCACAGCTTCTTCCGGGGCAGCCAGGCAGGGGATACGGGGGTGGGGAATAGGGGGCATCAAAAGGCTCCACCTTGACCTTCCAGGGCCCTGGGGACCAGGCTGCTACGTTGCAGGAGAACGTGAGGACAGGCTGGTCCCCCAGCAGGCATGCAGAGTGGAGGCCTGGCCGGGAATCCGAGCGCAGGAGGAGTGGCCCGCGAGGTTCCCGCGGATGGACGTTCGAAGAAAATACCACCATTTTGCACGTAAGGCCTTGTAACTCCCCACTCCGCCCTTCACGGGGAACGCGGCTTTTAAACTGACACTGTCATTTGCCGTCACCTCTGCAACTGCTCCCCCAGCAGAAGCTCCGGCACCACTTACCAGCAAACTCGTTTTCCCGAGAGCAGACGGATCGCAACCCGTTTTCCGGTCTCTGCTGCCTGCCCTGACTTCTTGACCTCTTGGGCACCGCGGGGCAACCTGGCCGAGCGGGAAGCAGGCACGGTGGCCCTTTCCTGTCCCATGTGGTGTCTGCCCCTGGCCTGGGGCACGGCAGTTAGCACGGGTGCAGAACACAACACACTTCTCTAACCACTAATGTGCTGCCTTTGATGGTACGGGTGCGGATGTATTTTCATTAAACCCATTCTTTTATTACCTTGAATGCGTAGTCTGGGGCATGCCTCCCTGCTTATCAAAGCTGGCTGTGCTCGGGCCCAGGTCTCAGCCCACAAAGCAGCCTCTGGGCTGTCACAGCTGACGCACGGAGCAGGAGACACACTCGAGGCTCCCGGCCGTCAAATGACCAAGCAGCAAAAATCCTTCCTTAACTGAAAGCAGAGGTAAAACACTAACACATAAGAATAAGGAAGGCGGGGGCGCCTGAGCGGCTCAGTCGGTTCAGCGTGGGACTCGCGGCTTCCGCTCAGCTCAGGATCTCAAATAGTTCGTGAGTTTGAGCCCCGCGGCAGGCTCCACGATGTTAGTGCACAGGCCGCTCAGGATTCTCTCTCTCTCCCTCTCTCTCTGTCCCTCCCCTGCTCGTGCTCATGCTCACTCTCTCTCCCTCAAGATAAATAAATGCACTTTAAAAATAAAGAAAAGGAACGCAGAAAGTGGCAGGTTGGAACCTGGTCCTCACACATTCAAACCCCATCAGCCCCAGGACCCCCAAGGAGCTTCCCGGGCCCTCCCGCGGGACCAAGGAAAAACCCGGGGATGGTGTCCCGGGCTTTCAGTCCACAGCTGAGAAAACTGCAGCCTGGAGGAGGAGGACATCAAATTTCCAGTTAGAGGATAAGATCCCGACGGCAGGTCTGTTTTCCCTCCAAAATTCCTTCATGGTTTCCAGCAACGCCGAAGGCACCAGCTAGCGAGAGGAAAGCAGTGCCTCGTTCTGGGAAGTGGAGCCCCTGGGCTCAGACAGGCGGGGCGCGAATCCCGGCTCCACGCCCTGCTAACCGCGGGGCCTGCACCGTCGCTCGGCTTCTCCGAGGCTCAGTTTCCTCATCTGTCACCATACGTGCTGGGGAGAGCTGCCGTGAGCCTCCAGGGCCACGGAACCCAGACGCTGCCACTTCCTCGGGCGGCGTCCCTGATGCCAGCAAGCGATGCCACGCGTCCCCTTACTCCTCGGTCCCAGCGTCCCGAGCCGCCTTCTCAGCACTTGCCAGAATCCTGAACTATACGTATTTTTATAATGAGTTGATTTCTGCCTGGCTCCCCACCGAGGCTGGGAAAGCGGATGTCCCACGCGGGCGAGGCGTGTCTGTTTCGCTCTGCACGTACGACCAGTACACCCATCAGGATAGCGGCCGGCACGGAACAGGTGCGTCATAACGACGTGCCGAACGAGCGAGCCCATGAACCCAAAGACAGAGTGGGGCACGCTGTGTGTGGCAAACCACGCACAATGACACTAGTCCAATGCGCGCCCACTCGGTGACAGGCCACCGAGCGTCCCTCTGCCTCAGCCGTCTCTCTGCAAAATAGAGAAGCAAAGCGCCCACCACACAGGGTCCTGGGGAAGAAGGAATAAGCCACGTGAAGCGCTTGGCACAAGGCCAGGTATCCAGCAAGCGCTTAGTGTTAGCTACCAGCATCGCCACCACCATTACCCGCCGGAGCGGACGAGGTCGCCTCCTCCCCGAGCTTCACAAACTCGCTCTGGATCAGAAGTTGGGGGGCGGAAACCTCACGTGTCCAGCCAGCGCGCAGACCGCCAAGGTAACTCCTGCCGGGCCGGGAGGGCTAACGTGCTCACCTTTGGTTTCGGTCTCCAGGTCACGCGGGTCAGTGACGAGCAAGGGCGCCGGCCACCTTGGCTGTCGGTGCATAATTCCGGGGGAGAAAGGGACACGGACTCAGGCGGTTCATCCACTCGCCAAGTACTTACTAAGCATCTATTGGACGCCAGGACAAGCTTCTGAGCGCTGGGGACAGAGCAGTGGGAATGCAGATGGGAGTCCCCCCCGCCCCGCCACCTCCCGAGAGCCAGCCTTCCTTCCGGTGTGTGTAGAGCCGACACAGGAAGTAAACAAGATCAGCGGCCAATACGCATCTTGTGTCGTGAGGCGGAACTCCTACGGCGGCAGATAAAGCAAGGAAGAGCGCCAGGGGACCGGGAACAGCCGGGAGGGGTCTCCGATCCGAGGTCACAGCGACAGAGACGCAGCGGAGGGCTGAGCCTGCGGGCGTCCAGAGGAGATTATCCCAGGAGAGCAAAGACCTGGGGTGGGACGGGGTGGCGGGGGGCCGGGCTGGTGGGACAGCAGCAGGGAGGCGGCCGCGTGACCTGCCCGAACTTGAGGAACAAGAGCGCGACGGCTTCCAATCTAACCGTGCTCCCGGCAGCAGGGAAGTGCTCCCCGCTAACACGTGTTACGCCCCCATGCGGTGTTTGTGTCTCCTCGGGACATGAGCTCAGCGCAGCACCGCCAGGCCGCTGAGCCGCCGCCAGCCTGGCGGGCAGCCCTCCCCGCTCTAACCAGGCCCGCTGCCTCCCCGCACTCCCCCCCCCCCCCCACCCCGCCCCGGCAGGTTTCCTGCGCACGCGCTGTTCAGAGAACGCACGGGTCATCGGTCACCAGAAGGAGCGTCTGGTGTAACGAGGTGATGTCCCCGACGAGGGATCGTTTCCGCAGGGCCGTCGCCCGGGGGCCTCATCTGCTCTGGCCTTCACAAAGCAGGGAAGGGAGGGAGCTATTGGCCCATTTTACAGATGAGGAAACTGACGCTTTCCAAGAACGCCATCCCGGAAAGGGGAGGATGCTTTTCCGCCTTCCATGTTTTTGTCCAGTATACACCCGCCGCACTCCTCTTCCCAGGTCTCCTACAACACCCCTTTCCTGGAGGGCGGGGCTCCTCCCTGACTCGCCTTCCTGTCTGTGAGGCTCACCCCTCCCAGCCCACAGAGGTCGGGTTTAGAGAGAGCACGGGCTTCGCCGGACTCTCGGATGGTGCTGGAGCTGGCTCAGCCCGGCTCACGAGAATTGCTACATTTTCAGCGATCGTGCAAGCTGCCTGACCTCAGGCCGCGGGTCTGAACCCAGCCGTGCCTCAGTCCGTTCGGGCTGCTGTAACGGACACCACCGGTGAGCGGCTTATAAACCGTAGAAATTGCTTTTTCACAGTCCTGGAGGCCGGAAGTTCAAGCCGCAGACAGATCTGGTGTCTGGCGAGCATCGGCTTTCTGGCTCATTGACGGCTGTCTTCAGACGGTGTCCCCACACAGACGGGGAGGGCGCGCCTGTCGTGACCTAGTCCCCTTCCGGAGGCCTTCTCTCCCGCCAACATCCCGCTACCGTCTGTGCTGACGGCTCAGCGCCTGGAGCCTGCTTCGGGTTCTGTGTCTTCCTCTCTCTGTGCCCCTCTCGAGCTCACGCTCGGTTTTCTCTGTCTCTCAAGAATAAATAAACACTAGGAAAAAAAAAAGATACAATAGGGAAAGAGCCACACGCTGCAGGTGATCCCCAAAGCTGGTGTTACTGACATCAGGCAATGAAGAAGCGTGGGCTGCATCTAACTCCAAACACGCCAAGGACACTCCTAACGCAAGAAAAACACACGAGGGGCAGTCAGAGAAATGGGCACGTGAAGGTGCCTGTTGGGTCAGAAGGGGGGGGGGAGAGCAGAGAATCCCAAAGACCACTACACTGGCAGGTCCGAGGTAAGTCTTTGACCTTGGGCAAACCCTGGCCCTTCTGGACTGACTGCAGGACCCCCGATCACCCACAGTGACGGTCTGAGACAGCAGGGCCGGTGCCCCGGGCCCAGCTCCGCCCTCCCTGCGCCCTGCGTTTGCGCAGCAAGACCTCCGTCTCCTCCCCCTGCCCTCCCCGCAGCCCGGTGCCCGCCCTCTGCATGTCGGAAAGCAGCCGGGCCCAGCCCGGAACCCACACACACAACCCCGGCTCTGTCCCCCGAAGAAGAGCAAACCCACGGCACTTAAGCATAAAATTTGAGAAATCTGTACTCTCGAAAGCACGAGCCTAAGTTACCGGCGACGTGAACAGACCCAAGAACGGTAAAGACTGCGAAAAGGATCCTGGACAAGACGGCATCGCCTCTCGCCCCCTTTTATTACGGGAGTTTCCATGGTGATGGAGACGAGGAAGCCACGGGGAGCATTTTCCATCTGTGTGTCCCCGATGGGCCAGGATATCACCTGACCCCCAGGATACGGGGGCCAGGAGTAATCTGTAATTTTTAAAGTTATCCCAGGACCCCGAAGGCTGACCGCGGCTACTCCAGGCGTAAGGAAGAGAGCCGGGGAGCAGTCAGCT
>PITB01026096.1:0-21974 GCA_004024585.1 Paradoxurus hermaphroditus
TAGGCACCCAACTTTGGCTCAGGTCATAATCTCACGATTCGTGGGTTTGAGCCCCTCATCAGGTTCCGTGCTGACAGCTCAGAGCCTGGAGCCTGTTTTGGATTCTGTGTCTCCCTCTTTCTCTGCCCCTTCCCCACTCACGCTCTGTCTTTCTCTCTCAAAAATAGACATTAAAAAAAAAAAAAGACTGCACTTCAAAAACCAAGTTACAAATAGCAACTTACTTGCTCATACTTTTTAAATATTCTTTTTTTTTAAGTTTATTTATTTTGAGAGAGAGAGAGAGAGAGAGCACGCACGAGCACAGAGGGGCAAAGAGAGAGGGAGAGAGAGAATCACAAGCAGGCTCAGCACAGAGCCCCATGTGGGGCTTGAATTCACAAACAATGAGATTATGACCTGAGCTGAAATCAAGAGTTGGACACTTAACTGATGGAGCCATCCAGGCACTCCGCTCATATCATATTTCTAAAACTTACTGCAGGAAGGAATGGGGTCAAAAAATAATACAGAAGATGACTTCAATGGAGTAATAAACCAGGATGCCTGCCACTGAATATGCCAGTTCATTAATCTACTAATGTATTTGTATGTATGTTTTGCAGCACAGAAAATTAAACAGAGATCTTTAACATCTGAGGTGGGTCAAACATGAAAAGATCTCTGTGGAATCTTATGATAACAATGCCTAATTGTCCATATCTTTGCCCTGGTTATGATATCTAATTCAATGCTTATCTTGAGAATTTAAGAAATCCTATCTATTCACCCTAAAAAGAGTAATCAGTTAAAAGTGACCAAAAAAATCAGTGTGCAATAAAACCAATATGACCAAAAAATGTAGTTTTAAGTGGAAAATCTACTGAAACACAAACTTCTCACAAAGCTAAAAAGTTATTTTCCTACTTTGTTAAATAAAGATGTCATCTACAGGAAAAGGAATAAAAGTAACATAAACATTGAGGTTTATGGCATAGTTTTCTATGGGTTGACGTAAAGCAAAGACAAATGTTAACATATACATACTCTGTACAATTATTCAAAAGGCCTGCTACTTCTTAAAGATATGCTACTTGTAAGTCTACCTGGAATTAATTTGCTCAGCCTTCACTTTTCACTTACTTCCCTGCTTGAATCAAGTCCAGAGTACAAAAAGACTGATACAAATAATTTAATATTACTGGCATCTTTTAAACTCTTCGAAACCACTGTTTTTTTGTTTTTCATATGGCAGACATTTGTGGACACAAGAATTACTGGTAAGAATAAAAGGCTGATATCCCCCCCACCCCCATCTCTTTCCTGGTACTTTTCTTTTTCTTAGGACTTCTGCTCTGCAAGGTATGCACTCGCAATGTAGTGTTGCTTAGGACAATCTGCTGAGCATCTATTATGTACAAAATGTTTTGCTCAATCTCTGCTTCTAAGAAGCTGATACCACCATTAGCTGGATTACCAAAGAATGAATGGTACAAAGGGGTTTTGAGTATATAGGAAAGCAAGATTACTGGGCTGGAGTAATGGAGGCAAGATTCACAGAGCAGGTAGAAACTTGGCTGAAGACTAAAAGATAAGAATTTACAGCCTTCTAATCCACACTGTAGCTAAATATATTTAAGATTTCAACAGGTTATACACTTGTCTTAAATTAACAATTAGGTTTGTCTAGTTGACCCAGCCGGTAGAACATGCGACTCTTGATCTTGAGGTTGTGAGTGAGCCCTACATTGGGTACAGACATTACATAAAATTAAAATCTTAAAAAAAAAAAAAATAAGACATTAAGCAAGCTAGCTTTAAAATTAAACTGTAATATTTTTCTTCCCATTATTAATTTGCTAGTCCTAAGTAAGGAGTCAGAGGGAAGAAAGGTGTCAGGCAATAATTATCTGGACTACAGAACGCTACCCTGAATGTTCGTGGAGCGCACATTTCTCTGACTACTTGTGGTCTTACAGTTAGATGATACAACACATAGACATTTGAATAAAATTAACTTTCAGCTTTAACTTGACACTTATTTTCTGCACTCTTTAAAGTTAGGCAAATTTTTTTAAGTATTGTTTTCAGTGACACAGAAAACAACTGATGAGAATACAAAAATTAAATGACCTTCAATATTGAACCTCTCTTTTCTTTCACACTAACTAGTAACTACAGATTGTTAGATATTACGATTCAACAATTATTCTCGAGTATAATTCTCTTAAGTCCAGAGGCTAGTAGGCCAAATTGGGGGGTGGGGGGGAGAATGAGAATCTAAAGCAGGCTCCACAATCAGTGTGGAACCTGACTCAGGTCTCAACCCCAAGACCCTGGAAATTAAGAATTGGTTGCTCTAAACAAATAAAAGTTGGAAATCTTGTTTTAATGATAATTCTACATCTAAATGTATAGCATACATATTTATAATGTACCATGTCATTTAGCATTTAGAGCTACCCACAACAGTACTTTATACATTCATTAACCTTCACGTTTCCCATCATATTAATTCCCAATCTGAATTATCCCCATTATCTGCTTTCCAACTTCCTCCCAGGCCAAAGATACTATTAGAGAAAGTCAAGATTATGTTCTCTTAGCCTACAAGCTCACATGTTTTTCTATCTTCATTAAGGTTATCACTAGCAAACAATAATCCTTTCACAGCACTCTCCAAAAGGGCTATTTCAAGTCTTTTCAAGCCTTTACTTCTATCTTCATCTATACTTAAACAACGACACTGCCTCCACACTTCGGTGAGCTTCCCAATCTCTACATTAAGATCTGTTCCCCAAATTATCCGCCCTTGTCCCTTTCCCATTATCTTTGCATTAAATGCTAACACACTTCCTGCCGGATTTTGCTCAAAGAATTGGCTCTTCTCTATTCACCCAGTATCTTCAATTCTTCCTCTTCAGACCACCTTTTCTCTAACTCCTAATATGTATATATTCATTCTGAAAAGTCATAACCTTAATGGCCCTATAGTAGCTCCCTATTTTGTTACTGTTTTCATGTCAAAATCTTTTGAGGGACACCTGGGTGGCTCAGTCAGTTGAGTACCCAACTCTTATTTTCAGTTCCGCTCATGATCCCAGGGTCATGGGATCGAGACCTAAGTCAGGTTCCACACTGATCGTGAAGCCTGCTTTAGATTCTCATTCTCTCCTGCCCCCCCCCCACCTCCCCTGCTCACACTCTCTCTTCAAAATAAAAAAAAAAAAATTAAAGAATCTGCAAGATCTTAGGAATGACTCGACTGGTCATCAGGTCCACTGGTTCTCAACATTCAGTGTTTTCTAAACCTACTGATCCTACCATGAAGAAGCAAAAGACCCATCTCTTTATAGGAACTCTAACAAGTTTTCAAGGTCACAAGAATCTACTGCAGTATTTTTGTAAGTGAATTTTATTTCAAGGGCTTTAGAATTTTTTTTAATTATTAAAAATCAAAAATGGTAGCAATATCATCCAGTATAAATGTAAACAGCTAAGATAACTATAAAATAAAATTAATTAACTATTACACACAAAGCATATTTATAGGTACCAGACAAAATGGCACTACCAATTATGTATGAAAACTCATTCTCTAAGGCTTATGCCCTGCAACAGTACTGCTATTCAATCCACATACCCTCACTCTCATTTAACCACTTTCAGATGCTTCCCACTACCATTCACTAAAGACTTAGATCAAGCTTATAGTAAATTTCTTCATAATCCTAAAAGATTCATCATCCATTTACATGATCCACCCAGCCTCAAAATTCTTTGAGGCTCATTTCTATTCAACTTTAGCCACCCACTTCCAGTGACACACTAAGTTCTCACATCTCCTAAGACTGCTCTACCTTGGACATTTTAAATTCCAACATGCTATTCCTTGATCACCTTTATTCTTTCGTGAGCTTATTTCCTCCATTTTCTTCTTTCTGTTGGGTTCCTCACTTTTCTTCCTTTCATGCCCAATCTGGATTTCATGGTGTATCATCTGAAGCAACACCTTTGATTGGAATCCTTATCCTTTCCTTATATCTAATCTAACCCAATATCAGTGCTGTAAGTTCACCTTCTTCACTAAGATGGTTGAACACAAATAGAGAAAAATCATGAGTGACCCATCACAGAGATCCATCTTTGGGAAAACTGACTTAGCCTCATTCCTACTCCCATTTTTTAGGTGTCAAACATGAATTAGGTTGAGCCAATCTGATAACGGTGATAGGTTTTGGGACAAGCATTTGATCTGAGACAGTCTAATCAGAGTGAATATTTAGATTTTTATTGGCAATGCTAGGAAAAACATTATCAAAGTTATCAAGGAAGCATTTAGCTTACCTGGACCTTCAAGAGAAATCAACCTTAAGGTAAAGTTGACATCAAAGATACGAAAGAAATCTGATCCCGATGATCTCGTTGGGCCACTGGTTCCAGGCTGAAGCCAGTGGATCCCAATTAATTTCTCCACTTTTTAGTTATATAAACCAATCAATCTCCTTTCAGCAAGGGTTTCAATGGTATTTTCTATGGATGATAAGCACGATAATCCTGATACATAATATTTGTGTTGACACTGGCACCAACAAATTATACTAATACCTTGGTTGACGTCCAGTTACCAATTTTAGTCTTGTCTTCGTTCCCTGTTACCTGTAATCAGAGCTTCCTTCTTCCTCTAAGCCAGAACCTTGCTCATAGCAGATACTCAAAGAATATTTACTGAACCAAATGGGCAAGGCAAATCTAGAAAAGGCATCTCAGAGGGGTGTATTATCCAAATTTGAACAATATTGTCTTCTAAAAGCAGTAAAACCAACTTTGAGACAATGTCTCTCAAACATTTTCGGCTGCGACCATGATAAACAGCTTTATATCATGATTGGTACACACAAAAATCTATAAAACTGAAAAATAAAATTCAAAGAACACTTATGCCCTACTACATGTGAAGCACCCTATTTTTCTCTTCCATTTTTTAAAATGTCTCATTACCCATCAAATTGATCTCACACTGCTCACAAGGATGATGATCTATATATATTTAAAAAACAGTCCTAGCAGTTCTCTTAAATCAAAGTGGGAAACTCCTATGACTTGCTACTAAACAGATCAGCCAGGGCAAGTAACGGAGAAGAAAATAAAATACCCTGGTCCAAGCACCCTTGCATGTAGATTATATCGAGAGCCTCTTAAGTGCTTCTACTTCTTGTCTTACTTCCCCTTCCTCACTTCCCCTCCTCATTATGCAAGAATTAGACTTTCAGTGTTATTATCTTGCTCAAGTCTTCACAGTGGTCCTCAATCTATAAGGCTCAGATGTTAGACTAGAGATCAGAGTCATGGCAAGGAATTCACTAAATATACCAAAAACTGCATGTAGCATGTAAAATAGTTCAAGCATATACACAATGACAACTATTTGTCAAAGTTATATAGGTGTATTTCTCAATAAAGAGTTACTAAAATTTGGGGTGCCTAGGTGGCTCGGTCGGTTAAGCGTCCAACACTTGATTTTGGCTCAGGTCATGACCTCACAGTTCGTGAGATTGAGCCCCTTGTCAAGCTCTATGTGGACAGCACAGAGCCTGCTTGGGATTCTCTCTCCTTCTCTCTGCCCCTCCCCCACTTGTTCTCTATTTCTCTCTCAAAAATAAACAAACATTTTTTTAAAAGTTACTAAAATTTTTATCTCTTCTCCAAAACCTTTAATTTTTTTGAAATGTTAAACCAGATACCATCTGCAATTAACAAAAGTTGCTTTTCATAATCTGGAAAATTGGTTGCTAAGTAGTTACTAATGATATCACATCAGCAGCAGATAACCATTACCATAAGCAACCAAACCTTATCATGTAAGGGAACTATAAAATCTTTTGCCCAGAGAAAGAATTTCTAACACTAATTAAAGAGAGAGACACAGAGATGGAAACAGAGAGGCAGAGAAGAAAAAGAAAACACTGGGAATCACTAATTAACAGGATGGATCAAAAAACTAACTTTGCAATGAAGCGCCTGGGTGATTTGGTCAGTTAAGCCACCACGCTCGGTTTCAGTTCAGGTCACCATCTCATGGTTTTGTGAGTTCGAGCTCTTCAGCTGGCTCTGCCCTAGCAATGCGGAGCCTGCTTGGGATTCTCTCTCTCCCTCTCTCTCTCTCTCTGCCCCTCCCCTGCTGTCTCTCTCTCAAAATAAATAAATAAACATTAAAAAAAAACTAACTTTGCACTTAAATCCCTTTGTATCAACATTATTTTGATCATGGCCAACCTTATCTCCTACTATACTCAAAAGAAATCCTCCACTCCTGACATATTAATGTTAGTAAGTTTATTGACATAAGGATTCACACTAACTTTCCAGCTTAATGTCTCCCCCACCCAGGATTCCCTTACCTTCTCTCTAACAATGCAAACCCTACTTCTTCCTTGAAGGCATGCCTTCACATCTCCCTCTATCCTTCTATAGATGTGTAGTCCACAGAAGTCATTTGATAGCATAATAAAAATAATTGTGTTGTATGGGTCATTTTAATGATAAAATAAGATACACAATTATGAAAGCACTTTGGAGGTTTCAAGATTTTATTTTCTGAACAGCTTTAGGTTAAAACAACAACAAAAAAATCACCAATAAAAAAATCAAACCAAATGACATTTAGAAATGCCCTATCTTGGGGTGCCTGGGTGGCTCAGTCGGTTAAGTGGCCAACTTCGGCTCAGGTCATCATCTCGCGGTCTGTGAGTTCGAGCCCTGCATCGGGCTCTGTGCTGACAGCTCAGAGCCTGGAGCCTGCTTGGGATTCTGTGTCTCCCTCTCTCTCTCTGCCCTTCTCCTGCTCATGCTCTGTCTCTATGTCTCAAAAATAAATAAACGTTAAAAAAGAAAAGAAAAGAAATGCCCTATCTGGAAAATACTTTTTCAGGAAACACTTGGATTATTGTCACTCTCCATAGTAGCATCTTCAAACAATGTTCCTTTAACTTAGAGTGGATTTATACTGAAATAACAATTCATTTCTGGGTTTTTAAAGTCATTTGGCTCCACTGTCTATAAGATGGAGAAATACCCAAATACGTAAAGCCTAAAAAGTGAAATCAATAATTTTAAATTATTTGAAAATAAAATACCATTTTCTGCAGGACGCTCTTTTTTTCAATTTATTTTGCATTTCAGCTGAATATCAAACATATTATCTTTATATTTATAAATACATACTTTAAAGTGTTATTATTGACTCTACTTATAATGTTGCTAGACAATCTTCAAAGACACTCTCTCTACCCATCACTGGGGGTGGAACACAATGGCCATTTGTTAGGATCCCTTCAAGTTTATGGGCTTTTTAAAAGGCATTTAAGGAATTTAATCATTTTAACTTTTGAAAAGCAATGAAAAACTCAATGTCAAGATGAAATCAAAGTATTTAGTTTCTAGGTATGTTTTCTTCTTAAAATAATATTTAAAGTCCTGAGAAATGCCAAAATGGTGTAACGGAAAAAAAGTTTGAGAATGAAAGATCTCAGCTATGATAGTAATTGCTAATATTTATTTAGTCTCCACTTCACGCAAGCCATTACACTAAATGCTTTACATCACTTATTTTGCTAATCCACACGGCAAGCTAAACTGATACTATTATTACTATCACCTTTGTCGTCTCCACTGTATAGTTTAGACACTGGGTTTTGAAAGATAACGAGTCCAAAGTCATAAGTGGTTGAGCAGGCACTCAAACCCAAGTGTTCCTGCCACTTGGAAGTGGCACCTGTACATAGTTAAATCCTTGCTCTTAACTACTGCTTGACTAATCTGCTTTGTGACTTTATGCAAATTCCATATCCACTCAGGCCCTCAGTTTCCTCATCGGTGAAAATAAAGCAGGAATGCTGAAGTTCTTTCCAGCTCTGTCTAGCTTCAATACTATGAACCTTAAAACCTCCCTGAGCTTCAAACAAGCCAGTGTCATTACTTTTTTTAATTGAATTCAACTACAACAGCATTTATGAGGCATCTCCGAAGTGTCTGGCCTCGTGGTGGACAGGGGCCCAAGCAAGCCCAGGTCCCCCATCCTCTCTGCTCCCGCGCCCCTGGGTGCCAGCAGGCCCCCTCGAAAATCCCGGGACAGACTGGGGTCCTCTCCACTCCGAAGCCCCTTCGGCACACTCCCGCCTCTGGGCCAACCCCAGCTCTGATTCCAGTTCTACTCACCTTTCAGGTAGTCTCCGCTGCCCGGCGTCGGAAGATCGCGCGTCCCCGCTGCCCTGTCCCCCACAGGGGTCGTGTGGAGTGCCCCCGTCTGCGATCTTTCGGCCACTCTGCCTTTCGCCATGGCCGCTGCAGGGAAGGTGGAGGAAGAGAGGTGATGCTGCCCCCCTTAACAACACCTCCGCCTCAGGCTCCTTACAACACCAAGGGCCACAGCCACAGCCACTTCCGGGGCGACCACCTCACCTGAGACGACCTCAACCCCGCTAGCACAGCGACGCTCAGATGAAACCTACAGCGCCCACTCCGACTAGGCTCCGCCCCGCGCCACCCCCGAGCCTCGCGCGCTCACGCTCGCCCAGTAACCGCGAGACAAGTCAGGGCGCCGGCCCGCCCCATTCATCCCCCGCCCCTGCTCACGACTGTATAAGGCATGCGCAGTCGCGTCCTCGGAGTCGGTTGTGGCTCGAGGACAGAGGCATCTAATGCGCAGCTTTAATTATCCGGAAGTGCGGTCTCTGAGACTTCAAACCCTTTGTCCCGGCCGCCGGAAGTGCCCGCGAGTGATTAGTTGGCGTTTCGCGGCGTATGGTGATTCAGTCTACTGACTTCACCAATTCCCTAAGTTGCTGTCTTCACTCTCTTGGGTCTAGATATTTCGTCTGAAGATACTGGAAAAATACAAAGCCTGAGCCTAACCTATCGAGTTTAAGGGAAGTTAAAGATCAGAGAGGAGCTATAACCTGTGAAGGTCACAGGGTGGCAGAAAAGGGTTTAGAAGCTTTCCCGTTGCCTCATCCTGTCGCCCTTCACTAGCAAACGCAGGTCAGCTCATTTAGCTTTTTCTTTTTCTGAGCCCAAACGTGCCATTTTTGACTTAACTTTTTCCATACTTAAATCTCAGATCAGTATAGAGCTTACTTATTGGTGAGTGTATTGGAATTCCCTCTTGAAAGCAACTTGGCAGTCTAAAAATACTGTTCCTATCCAGTAATTATATTTCTAGGAAACTATTCCATGGAAATGAGGATATACAGGGAGTTATTCCTAACAGCATTATTTGTTAGTATAATGGTAAATGTGGAAGTAACCTAAAAACCCAACACTGAAGAATGGTTGAGTAAATTATGGGAGATTATTCAAGGGAACTGTTTTATCTACACAACCTCTGCTTACTTACATTAAGACAGACTTTAAGTGACCACTCTAGGAGGTAGCTCCCCATTTTATTTCCTTCATGATCATCATTAAAAGCAATAATTATTTGGATTATTTGTTTACTTGTTCATTGCCACCTCTACAATGTGTGCTCTGTTAAGGTAAGGGCCTTTTCTTTTTGTTCATCATTGTATCCCCCAGCTCCTGATAGAGGGCAAGTATCTAAGAGGGCATTCATTAAATTCGTTGAATAAATATTCAACCATAGAAAATTATATTTATGAAGAGATTAATGTGAACAGTGCTTATTCAAAACTTCAAAGAAGTGGGGCGCCTGGGTGGTTCAGTGGGTTAAGGGACCCCCTCTTGATTTCAGCTCAGGTCATGATCTATTGGTTGATGGGATCAAGCCCAGCAATGTCAGTGGGGAGCCTACTTGGTCTTCTGTCTTTCTTCTCTCTGTCCCTGTACTATTTGTGCACCCGCCCTAGCGTTCTCTCTCAAAATAAATAAATAAACTTTTAAAAAATGAGAAAAGACAGAAATTTAAAGAAGTATAAAAAACAAAAATATTAAATACGTAAGCAAATAAATTTATATTTTTAGGATAGAGAAAGTCTTTTTGTTTTGTTTCTGTATTTTTATTTATTTATTTTTGTAATGTAATCTCTGTGCCTAAAGTGGGGTTCAAACTCATGACCCCGAGATGAAAAGTCATATGCTCCGCCCACTGCGCCTGCCAGGCATCCCAGGATAGAGAAAGTCTTCAATAAGATACTACTATTTTTTAGCATTCAATATATTTTATTACATTAAAAAAATCAAAAGTATAATAAAAGCACCAAAAGAAAAAAAACCCTCCAAAACCTAGGAATAGACTGAGAAAAAATATTGCCACATAAATAAGAATTACTACAAATTGGGTCGCCTCTCTGGCTTGGTGGAGCATGTGACTCTTAATCTTGGGGTCATGAGTTCCAGTCCCACATTAGGTGCAGAGGTTACTTTAATTAATTAAAAATTAAATAATTACTACAAATCAATAAGAAAAGCACATCTCAACAGAAAAGCGAACCAAGGATATGAATAGTCAGTTCTCAGAAGAAAATGTTAAATAGCCAAAAAGTTAGGAAAAGATGAACGACCTCATTAACACAATGTGATAACACTGACTGAGAGGGACATAGAATGCACTAGCAGAAGAGAAGGGTGGCTAAATTAGAGTGGGTTGCAGTGAAGGTCTCCTAGGTAGAATGAATATTAAACTGATATAAAGGATGAATAGGAAGGGTGCCTGGGTGGCTCAGTCAGTTGAGTGTCCAACTCTTCATTTCAGCTCAGGTCATGATCTCAGGGTGCAGGATAAAACCCCTACATGGAGCCTGCTTAAGATTCTCTCTCCTTCTTCCCCTCTTCTGCTTACAAACTTGTTCTTTCTCTAAAAATAAATAAATAAAGGATGGGTAGGAATTAGCAAAAGAAAGAGGAAGGGAATTTGCAAAGGCTAAAAGCTACTGCTAATCTCTGAAAAACAAGTGCAAGCAAAGAGTGGGAGAATGGAAAGATATGAGAGGAGGGAGATAAGACAAAGGACTTGTCCCAAAGTGCTAGAAGTATGAACTTAATCCTTGAAGACATCTAAAGTCATTGAAGAACTTTTAACTGGAAAGGGACATACTAGGATTTGTATTTACAAAGCTTATTCTGACTTCTCAGTGATAGAATTGAGGAGTGCCCCAGTAGCAGCAGAAAGAGAAGGTAAGAAATTATAATTCTGGCCTGACCCAGGGTAATGGACTGGAAACAAAGATCTGACATCAGATATAAGATGATGTGTGAGAAAAACTACTTTTAAACTTTTATTATTAGGGTGCCTGGGTGGCTCAGTACAGGTCATGTACTAAGTGCGTGGGTGATCTCTGTACAGGTCATGATCTAGTGGCTTCATGAGTTCGAGCCCTGCATTTGACTCTGGCAGTGCAGAGTCTGCTTGGCATGCACCCTCTCCCTCTCTCTGCATCTCCCCCATGCATACATGCACACACACTGTCTCTCTGTCTCTCAAAAAAAATACATAAACATTAAAAAAAAGCTTGTATTATTTTAATTACATGAGTAAATGCATAGTCATTCCAGAAAAATATTGAAAAAGCAAACTATCAGAAAAACATAAAAATTAATGATATATCATCATCCACAGATAATGATGATATTTGGGATTTATCCTTCCAGAATATTAGAAATGTTAAGGAAGTAGACCTAGGGGACTAATGCCCTAATTAGACAAGGATACCAAGTGAGAGGGAAGGGACTAGGTTTATGAGTTTCTGATTTAGGAGGCTGAGGGGGAATATTTATGTCTAAGAGATTAGAGGAGATGAGTCAGACTAGAAGGAAAGATGCCAAATTTTGTTTTAGATACCCTCTATTGAAACTTTCTTACTTCCTGACTCCTTCCACCTTACTCAGCTAAAACTGCTCTCATTATGATCACCAGTGAGCTTCTTTTCATTGGATTCAGTGGCCAGTTTTTATTCATTTGCCACCTCTCTGCATTGCTTAATACATTAATTGCTTCCTCCTTCATGGATTCCATGACAACTCTCTGACTACTTAGTAAACTCTTGAAGGTAACTCTTCTTTTCCCCACTCCTTAAATGCCAGTTATTTCTCCCAATAATAGGCTGTCTGCTCAGCCTACAAACTTTCTCTAGGCAATCTTGGCCATGACTTCAAGTCATCACTTTTACATACATAGATGACAAATATTTATCCAAAACACCAGAATGATACACATAAAACTTATCTATACCAGGATGTACCACACACAAGCACTTCAAACTCAGAACATCCAAATCTGAAATCAATATCTTAACCTCCCAAATTGTATTAACTCCCTATATTCACAATCTTGGGAGATAGTACCATCGGCTCCCCTTTTGCTCAAGCCAGAAACCCAAGAATTCTCATTTTACATTCATTAAATTCAACTTGTTGGGGGTGCCTGGGTGGCTCAGTCAGTTGAATGTCCGACGTCAGCTCATTCATAATCTCACAGTTTATGGGTTTGAGCCCCGCGTCAGGCTCTGTGCTGATGGCCTGGAGCCTGGAGCCTGCTTTGGATTCTGTGTCTGTCTCTCTCAAAAATAAACATTAAAAAAAATTCAATTTGTTGAATGAATGAATGAATCAATTCCTCCTTGTCTTTCACACTCCCACACAGTCAAACACTGGGTCTAGTCAGATCTCTAGCTCCTTACCCACCTCATTCAGATCTCATGATTTCTCCTCTCATTCATCTCCAGGCCATTTTCCACCTTACCACTAGAGTGGTCTCTAAGAGACAGTCCTGAAGCCCTTCCTGACCTGACACAGCTCAAATAGTCTAGCTGACTCCAAATCCAACATGAATGAACACTTCAGTGAATAAAAGAAACCATTCCGAACCACATGTAGTTCCCTGAACATACCATACTCATTTGTGCTACTGTGTCCTTGCAAGTTATACTTTTGCCTTAAATGTCTTCTCCCCAGTGTTTCCTTATAATCAACTACTGCTTATCTTTGAAGAGTTTTTCTAAGGGTACCAGTCCTGATAGGTACTTCTGCTCCTAGATTTCCTCTATTTTAGTAATTATCTAATTATTTTCAATTGTTTACTTATCTGCCACCAGACTATGAGCACCCTTTGGTGAGCCAGCACAGGGCCTTTTTCAATGTTTTAACATAGTGAATGCTTTTGAGATACATGAAAGCTCCCCGAATGCATATGATCACTAGATAAATAAATGTACTAGTCTGTTGTTCAGCAGAGATTAAAACAAGTCTAATGCTAAAAATACTGATACTTTCGAAAAATGGAAGACTGAGGATGGTAGACCTGCACCAGCAGATATTATAAAGCTTCAGTAATTAAAACAAGGGTATGCTGGAGCAGGAAAAAAGTAAAAAAGATAAGTAAATAAATGAGATCAAATAAAACTACATAATTATAAGGATTAATATATGATAAAGGAAGCATTTAAATTAGAGGGGAAAAAAAAAAGATTATTCAGGGGCACCTGGACCTGTGGAGCATGGGACTCCTGATCTCAGGATTGTGAATTCAAGCCCTGTGTTGGGTATACAGGTTACTTAAAAGTGAAATCTTAAAAAAAAGGGAGATTATTCAATAAATGGTAGTGGGATATTTAACTAATTTTTTAAAAGTCAGATACCTATCATACTATATACAAAGTTAATTATCAAATGATATTAAAGCTTTAAATTTAATAAGGAAAATTATGAAAGTAATGGAAGATAAAATAGAAAAAAATGTTTTTGTTAACCTTGAGCAAAAAGACCTTGCTCAGTATAACCAATGGGGAAGCCTCTGATTTTGCCCTTGTACAACCCTTTTTTTTAAATGTTTATTTTTGAGAGAGAGAGAGTGCACAGGTTGGGAGGGGCAGAGAGAGAGGGAGACACTGAATCCAAAGCAGGCTCCAGGCTCTGAACTGTCAGTGCAGAGCCCCACATGGGGCTCAAACCCATAAACCGCAAGATCAAGACCTGAGCTGAAGTCAGACACTTAACCAACTTAGCCACCAAGGCGCCCTACCCTTGCGCAACCCTTAAAACAGAATGTAACACTTTGTCACACACCCAAAAGAAAATATACTCCACAAAACAATAATAAGCAACATGGAGTTTACTGTATTGTTTGAAGAAAGACAGAGAAATGGTTAATAAATTCCTTTGGACATTTCTGTTCTTCCCTCTTGTCATTTCCTCCCTTTTTCTCCTCTCTCCTAATCACCAGAAAAAACACAGTCCTTTTCTGTTTTTAATCTTGATTCATAGACCCTGGAGGCCTAGCTTTGGGGCAAGCTTAAAAACGCTTTATCTAATAAAATTGAAAAACTTTGTTGAGAAACTAAAATTAAAATTGGAATGAGAAAAACATTTAAGTATATCATACATAAAGAAAAATTGAGGGGCACTTGGATGGCTCAGTCGGTTGAGCATCCAATGCTTGGTTTCAGCTCAGGTCATGATCTCACAGTTTGTGAGTTCAAGCCATGCATCAGACTCTGTACTGATGGCGTGGAGCCTGTTTGGGGTTCTCTCTCTCCCTCTCTCTGCCCCCTCCCACCTCTCTCTCTCTCTCTCTCTTTCAAAAGAAATAAAAACTTAAAAGAAAATAAAAAATTGACATAATTTAAGTTTACAGCTTGCTGAATATTCACTAACTCAACATGGAAGTCCCCAAATCAAGAAATAGAACATTACCAATACCCAGAAGACCCCATACTTCCTTCTAAGTATTCATCCTCCCATGAGAAAACATTGAAAAAGCCTCTTAAAATATAATACAAAATTCAAGAACCAATTTTGAGATTTCCATGTCTCGCCATGACAAAGTAATTGATAACAGACAAGACTTTCCACTGCAAACAACTAGAAAATTAGAAAAAATACCTGAACTACTGTTTTAGATATTGAACAATAGAGACTATAGTCCTTGAGACAAGAGAAACAGATAAGATGAGTCATGATCACCAGGCTTTCTGCCTAGAGGTACTTTCTAGACCACCACACAAGGAGAGGTAGCCCAAAGAGAGCACAGCAGTGTTACTGAACAAAGAAGAAAAGGATTGGAGACTATCAATGTGGCTGGAATTTGCAGGGTAGGATATCAGAGAAGAACACAAAAGAAGCTCTAGATAGCTGCAGAGGAGTCTGTTTGGGTCATCGATTAAAAATCTACACAAGCCAGGGTAGGGCTACATGAAGTAGAGCAAAGAACAAATGCTGGAGAAATTACAAGTACTGGAAAGCTGTGAACTGAATGGAGATTTCAAGAGCTTACATGAGGCTGGATGACATTAAAGACTCCAGAATGGAGAAAATTTGGTAACTATATTGGGCATTCAGAAAAGACCCCAGAAAGGCAAAACCTAAGTATTAGGGATAATCTAACCCTAGAGAAAAGGCTGTTTTATACACACACTAATAAAGACTAAAAACAAAATTCAGAGGATTAATTTGGTGCACAGGTAAATTAACTGCCTACCAGAACAAACCTCAAAATTGCTGAAAGTACAATTTTTTAAAAAGAAAATAAAATCAAATTCTATAGCATGGAATCCACCATGTTCACCTATAAATCTAAAATTACAAAACATTCAAAGAAGCATGAAAGGATGACCCATAGTCAGAAGAAAAATCAATCAATAGAGAGAAAATTTTAAGCAGGCTCCATACTTGGCATAGAGCATGACGTGGGTCTTGATCCTGTGAGCCTGCGATCCCATGACCTGACCCTAAACCAAGAGGGGGATGGTCAACTGACTGAGCCACTTAGGTACCCCTGGAAATGACTTTTTTTAAAAAGCTATTAGGAATATGTTCAAGGACTTAAAGGAAACCAGGAGCATAATAAGGGTACAAATGAGAAATATCCATTAAGAAATGTAACCCATAAAACAGAGCCAAATAAAAATTCTGGAATTAAAAAATACAATATCTGATATTAAAAATTCCCTAGATGAATTTAACATCAGATCAGACACCATTGAAGACCAGTCAGTGACCTTGAAGACAGGGCAAAAGAATCTCGTCAAACTGTAGCACAGAAAGAAAAAGACTGAGTCTAACATAAACCTAATTAGAACTTCAGAAAGAGAGAAGAAAGAATTAAAGTATCGGAAGTGCTTTAAGAAATAATGGCCAATGTTTTTACAGATTTGTTGAAAAAACATAAGCTCAAAGATCAAAAAGTTCATTGAACCCCAAGCAGGATAAACATAAAGAAAAACATAGTTAGGTATATCATATTGATAATGACAGCCAAAGATAAACAGAAAATCTTTGGAACAGCCAGAGAGGGGTTTGGGGGAAGAGACACATTTCATTCAAGTGAACAGCAATTAAAAACAAATGTAGGGGCGCCTGGGTGGCTCAGTCAGTTAAGTGGCTGACTTCAGCTCAGGTCATGATCTCGTGGTCTGTGAGTTTGAGCCCCGTGTCGGGCTCTGTGCTGACAGCTCAGAGCCTGGAGCCTGCTTCGGATTCTGTGTCTCCCTCTCTCTCTGCCCTTCTGCTCACGCTCTGTCTCTATGTCTCAAAAGTAAATAAATGTTAAAAAAAGATTTTAAAAAACAAACAAACGTGGACTTCTTATAAAACATAATGCAAATAAGAAGAAAATGGAATGACTTCTTTAAGGTGCTTAAAGAAAATAAAAACAAAACTGTGAACTGAGAATTTTAAACCCAGCAGAAATAACTTAAAATATAAAAGTAAAATAAGGATATTTCAGTTTAAGGAAAGACTAAAGATTTGTCATCAGCAGACTTGGAACATAATACATGTTGTGGGAGGAGCGCCTGGGTAGCTTAGCCAGTTGAGTGTCTGATCCTTGATTTTGGTTCAGGTCATGATCCCAGGGTTGTGGGATCAAGCCCTGTGTCAGGCTCCCCACTGAGTATGCAGCCTGCTTAAGATTCTTTTGCTCCCTCTGCCCCTCTCCCCCACTCATGTGCTCTTTTTCTCTCTCTCTCTCTCAAAAAAAAACATATATATAAAAGGTGTATATATATATATATATATAAGATATATATATATAAGGTATATATAGATATCTTTTTCCTTCTATGGTAGAAGGAAATGCAGATCTACAGAGGCATGAAGAGTGCCCCAAATGATAAACATAGGTAACTATAAAAGAACTTTTTCCTCATATAATTTTTAGAAGGTAAGTGGTAATCATACATTATTGGTGCAAGTTTTAAATGGTAGAGCCAGCACTCTGGAACAATTTTTGGCAACTTCTTATAAAACTAAATAAACACCTATCTTGTGACCTCTCGATGCCACTCCTAGGTATTCACCCATCAAGACTGAAAACAAATGTCTACAAAAAGAGTTATACAAAGATATTCATAGCGGCTATAATCACAATAGCTAAAATCACTGGAAACACATGGTGTGAGGGCAGTGTCCCTGAAGTGGGGCAACCTGGCATAGGGTGTCAGAGTCCAGACAGAATGAGGAGGTTGGTTTGGCATAGAAGTTTAAAACCCAGGCAAGTGAAGACAGTGTCCTTACAGAAAGGCTGTCCATTGCAAGTTTTCAGAGCCCAAGCCAGATGTGACAGAAGTCCGTAAGACTAGCCCCAGGTTCAATGATTAACCAGGACCCAGCACAGAGTCATACTCATGGCTAGAATTTATTACAGTAAAATGATACAAACCAGAATCAGCAAAGGGAAAGGGACATGGGGCAAAGTCCAAAGGATACTAGATACAAGCTTCTGAGAGTTCTCTCGCCCAGTGGAATCATACAGAACACGCTCAATTCCTCCAGCAACAAATTGTGACATGTATGAAATGTTGTCTTCCAGGGAAGCCTATTAGAGACTCAGTGCCCAAAGTTTTTGTTGGAAGTTGGTCATATACGCACTCTATGCCTATCCAGAATCCCAGATATCCCCACAAGGAAAGCAGTTTGTTCAGTATAAAGCACGTTATTTATACAAAGAGTTTAGACACAATGAACCACCCTAATCAAGTATGGGAATGGTGAAACCTTCCTGAAATCCAAGTTACCAGACACTAGGCACAGGCCAACCTTGCAAGCAGGCTCTTCTATGGAGAGCAGTCTCAGGTCTGCTGTATTAACTGTTCTCTAAAGGAAGCAGCTCAAAGCAGGTTTTCAAAGTCAAAGGAGAATGAGGAGAGGGTCTCCACAGGAGGCAATGATGGCACCAGGAGTCAGAGGCAAAACTGGGTGAAAATGCCTCCATGTAGGGCAACCTGGTGCGAGGTGCCTGTTGGAGTTCAAGTGGGATAAGGTGGGCATCTGCATAGGAGAGAGAGGGGCACAGCAATAAGAGATTGGTTACAAACTAGTAGATTGATAAAAAATAAGTAACAGTGTTAGGGATAATCGAAGCCTAGATGTTCTTACCAGTATTAAAGTTAGAAACATGGAAAGGTAGAAAAGTGGAATGAAACCCATGATGTTGGATTGAAACTGGAGGTATCAATGTGAAATCATGGTTTTCAATACATAGATAGATGATAGGTAGATCAACAGATGATGAATCGATATAGGAATGAATATAGATGGAAATGAGTGTGTCCACTAAAACGGCATGGGGGTAGGAGTGCCTGGGGGCTCAGTTGGCAGAGCATGTGATTTTTGATCTCAGGGTCATGAGTTTGACCCCCACAATGAGCACAGAGTTTATTTTAAAAAAATAAAATAAAAAATAAAAGAGCTTGGGGGCAATGACACCCAAAAACAATGAATATACTTAGTGTCAAGATCTTCGTTCTAAATAATATTCTCCACTTCTTGGAGAAATGGCTGATTGCAAGTTTGGGGCATGGAAAAATACAAGTGAGACTGGAACATCTTGTGCAAGAAGCAAGGAAGTGCTCAAAGAATGACAAGGATATATCAAAAGGATTCAAGAGCACGCTTGAAGAAGATCTACCAATGAAATCGCATATAATGTGAGCTGCAAAATAAATAATGATATTAACGGACTATAGCCCATCAGATAAAATATGAAATTCTGAATTTATATTAATAAAAAATCAGGGGCACTTTTGACTCAGTCAGTTGAGTGTCTGACTCTTGATTTTGACTCAGGTCGTAGTCCCAGGGTCATGGGATTGAGCCCTGCATTGGGCTCTGCTCTGAGGTTGGGTCCTGCTTACGATTTTTCTCTCTCTCTCCCTCTCTTTCTCTCTCTGCTCTTCTCCCCCACTCATGTGCTTTTTCTCTCTAAAATAAAATAAAAAAGAAATAAAAATTTAAAATCGATGAATAAATTAACATTTTGATGAAAATAGTATATTTACATAGTTTCGAAATACCATAAGATATGATTAATTACAAAAGGAGAAAGAGGGGCGCCTGGGTGGCTCAGTCGGTTGAGTGTCCGACTTCGGCTCAGGTCATGATCTCGCGGTCCGTGAGTTTGAGCCCCGCATCGGGCTCTGTGCTGACAGCTCAGAGCCTGGAGCCTGCTTCGGATTCTGTGTCTCCCTCTCTCTCTGTCCCTGCCCCACTCATGCTCTGTCTCTCTGTCTCAAAAATAAATAAACATAAAAAAAAAATTTTTAAAAAAAGGAGAAAGAAACTTTATATATCATATCAACAACTGCTGGTAACAATTCTGAAAGAAATAAATGCACAAATCACAATTATAGTTGAAGATTTTGCAATTCATTTCTTAGTAATTAACAAAATAAGTAGATCTTCCTTATCCTGATTGTGACATTTGTTATGTAAATCTATATATTTGCTAAAATTCATAGAACGGCATTGCAAAAACTCAATTATACTGTAGAATAATTTTAAAATAAAATAAAAATAATATATACACATATATATTAGGAAGAGTGGCAATGTCATTTAATAACCTGATTTTTCACCTTAAGGAACCAGAAAAAGAAGAGCAAACTGAACCCACAGCTAGCAGTAGGAAGAGAATAATGGTGTGGAGACAAAAACAAAAGAATAGAAAAACAATATGGAGAAAATCAACAAAACCAAAAGCTGGTTCTTTAAAAAGATCAACAAAATTGACAAACCTTTACCTAGGTTGACTGAAAGATAAAGTGAGAAAAATTGCATTACCAAAATCAGGAAAGAGTGTAGAACATTACTACAGATTTTACAGAAATAAAAAGGATTATAAAAGAATATTATGAACAGTTCCCTCAGGGAGAAGAACCGGATGGCAGGGGAACAGTGAAGTTTTACTACTTGAATTTTGTCCTGTGTGCATGAATAATATATTTAACCAATAACAACAAACTTCTGAGCACGAGAACAGGTCAAGAAGAAAATAATACATTAAAATATAAATTATTCTTACTGTATTTTCTAAAGTTTCTGCAATAAGCTGGTGTCACTTTCATGATTGAAATAAAAATAAAATAATTTTTAAATGTTAGTAATGTCAGTGTGCATATAATTTTGGCTGTGTTTCTTTAACTTACTATCATATCAAGTCTTACCTCTTCTTTGACTTGAGGAATTGAGTGAAAACAGCATCTTCTCCTTGGCTGGTGAGCGGGAACTGGAAACCCTAAGCTTTGCATTCCCAGGTGAGGAGACTTCAGCCTGAACTGGGAATGGAAGTAGTTTAGAAACAGAAAAAGAAGAGTGGTTTCTCAGGGAGCCAAATAAGGAGGATTTGTCCTAAAAATAGATTGGAATGTGGTGGCTGGACTCAGGCATTTAGAACTAATTTTTAAGTCCCAATGTTCAGGCAGCTGTGAGACAGGGCAGGCCAGAAGCCAGTGGGATCAGGTCCCTGGAAACCAGCTGGTGAAGGTGGAAAGAAGAAGCAGTCAATAATTGTGGGGTAGGCAGTGTCAGTACTTTCAAATACTGGCACAGCAGTGAGTTCTGTCCCCAGACTGGGTGGGGAAAGGCCTGGGCTCCAATCAAGAGCAACCAGTCAGGTCAGACTCTCTGCATTGACATCACTCTTATGCCCAAAGACTGTAGGCAGCTCAGACTGCCTTTTCATTTATGCTGGCTGGAGAGAGCATAAATTTGGACTCAAAGAATGAGTCCAAATAGTTCAAGGCTTTGAGGCTTGGCCCTCTGGCCCACTTCTGTCAATGCTATTTGCCCAGGCCGGTGAAGAATCCTGGTCTCTAAAGGGTCGAGAGTATCTAAACAAATAAGAATAACTCTTTTATTTTTAAAAAGTATTTATTTTTTCCATAGGATATGTCATCAATCATCATTATATGGCATCTTTGTATGGACTGTTTGGTTTTGTTTTGTGGTGCTTCTCCAGTTGGAATGGAAGTTCCATGAGGACACGGGACTTTTTCTGCTTCATTCATTGCTGTGTTCTCAAAGCTCAGAAGAGTGACATAAACAGTTGCTCAGAAAACTTTTTTTTTAATGTTTACTTATTTTTGAGAGAGAGAGTGAGTGAGTGGAGGAGGAGCAGAGAGAGAGGGAGACAGAGGATCCGAAGCAGGCTCTGTACTGTTAGTGCAAAGCCGGATATGGGGCTTGAACTCATGAACCATGAGATCATGACCTGAGCCAAAGTCTGACACTTAACCAACTAAGCCACCCAGGCACCCCAGAAGATTTTGGTCGAGATACAAAAAAGTATCATGGTCAAAAGCTTATCACAAAAAGTTCAAATAGTAAAGTTCAAAAGGAAAAATTAAGGGTCCTTCTCCATATCTCCATCTTATTCTACCTCTTGAAGATAACCATTATAACACTATTGTGTGTACAATACTAATCCTAGAAAAATTTGTTTTGTTCATTTCTGCACATCTTAGGCAGACCACAGTGCCTGGCACAAAAGAAGTACTTGACAATAACTACTGGAAAATTCATTGGGTTATAAGCAGTCTTAGGGTTGGATTGGGGAAGCCAAAAAAAAAGTGTTGACCACTACAGGCTACTTCCCCAAACAAGTTAGGGTGAGTTCTTTGAATTAGGTATTCAGCTATACATCACTAGTATCCAGGAGAATGCCTGAACATTCTACCAATTATTTTTAAGCACTTACTCAATGACCCACTTACATAATGGGGAGACAAACTTGATTCTTCAAATACTTCTGGCTTCTTTGAATAAGACTC
>PITB01026097.1:0-21955 GCA_004024585.1 Paradoxurus hermaphroditus
CCCCCCCGCACTTCTGCGCCTTCCTGAGCCGCTTCTGCGAGCGCGACGGGCGCTGGGTGCTCCGGCTACTTGGTGCCGACCGCAGTTTGCCCACGTCATTCTCCCCACAGCCCCGGAGAGAGAGGTCTGGCGAAAACTCCGCTTTACTGATGAGGAAACCGAAGCCCAGAGACGTTAAGGAGCTTGTCCAGAGTCACACAGCAAGGGAGCGAGAGTCAGATGCAAACCAGGCTCCCAATCCAGACGTCTTACCCACTAGACCACACCGCTGCCATGCTCCAAGTCCCCCCTGGGCTGACCCTGTGAACCCCCCCACCTTGGTGCTCAGGGGTCTGGGCACCATGCCACATGCCCTTGGCTTATGAGACAGAGACCTCAGGCTCAGGAAAAGGGCTCTTGCCCTCCCCATGAAGGAACAGTGGCCCATCCCCTGTCCCCGGTCTGAGTCACATTTGGGCCTGGAAACTTCTAAGCCCGGGCCAGTCAGGCCAGCCCAAAGGCCCCCGAGCCTTCCCACTGCCCGGTGACCCCCACGGAGAGACCCGGGGCCCCTTCAACAGGGCTGCCTTTTGTTTCGCCAGAACATGCTTCCATTTGGCCGGGGCGTGTGTGTTGGGGAAAGCATGTGGCTTCGATTTAAATTTCACCCTGGAAAAACGATGGTTTGGATTAAGGGAAGAACCAGTTGGTGAAAAGTCATGAAAAGAAAGGAGGGGAGAAGGGGGGGGCCTTGTAGCAAAAACGGGCCCCAAACTTTCAAACCCACATTCCAGAGGTTTCTCGAGGCCTGCCATCCAGCCGTAACCTCCCACCCCAGCACGCTCCTGTCCTCTTCAGTAGCCGAGCCAGGGAAGCTTTGGGAGCCGGAGGGGGAAGTCCCGCTGGCCCCACACCCTTCTCTCACCGAGGAGGAAACCGAGGCTCAGAGAGAGGCGGCAACCTGTCCGGGGTCGTGCCGGCTTCCGTGGAGGGCGGCAGAAGAGGCTTCGGGGGTGGACCACGGGATCTTGCTGATTCCACTCTGTTAGCAAGGAGCTTGACCTCTCTGGGCCTCAGTTTCCCCACAGGGAAAGGGGAGGAAAAGGTATTACAGGATCTCGAGTCACCGCTGGACCTGAGTCAAGCCCGGGCACCCCACGCAAGGGCGGAGTGCTGGGCTCTGACTTACTGACTCTCCGCCCATGCCTGGCTCTGCGCCGACACCTCCCATCAACCTGCAGATTTCCCAGCATTCACACACCCCATTTCACAGAGGAGCAGACTGAGGCTCCGAGAGGCTAAGAAACTTGCCGAGGCCCCCCTGGGTCTTGAGGCCAGGTCTGTGTGGCCCCGAGGGCTGTTTCTAAGCTCTGTGCGCGCTGTGAGCCTGAGGCCGGGAGAGCAGAGTGGAGGGGATTTGGGCTAGGAAACCAGGAGCCGGGAAAAGTCTGGAAACACGCCCATGAGAGCATTTCGTGTCTCCTGTCTTCCCGAATCACCAACCGTCAGGACCGGGAAGGTCCTCACAAGTCATGCATTCATTCCTCTGAGGGCAAAAGGGAAACTGAGGCCAAGGAGGGTGGGCATGTCCAGGGTCACGAGGGGGAGCCGCGGGGCCCACGTCTCCCAGGGGTCAGCTGAGGGCTTTACAGAGCGTGTGTCCGGGTCGTCCCGGAGCCGTGTGGATGGCCTCTGAGTTCAGGGCTGACGCCGCCGGCCCGGCAGTTGAACCCCAGGGAGGAGCGGCCGGGGTCCTCCCGGGACCCACGCCTACGTCTCCAACGCAGTCCCTGAGGGTCTGGATGCTGTGTCTGCGGTTACGGGTCCGTGTGAGACCAGGGTCAGGGCTCCGTGTGGCCCAGGCTATGCGCCAGGATGAGTTGGGGCTTGGTCTGTGGCTGGTGTCAAGGCCAAGGCCTCTGAGGCGATGCACCAACTACAGATGACCAAACGGACTTCAGGCTCCGAGACCAGGGCGGCAGGGGTGTGGCTGCAGGAGCCGGGACAGGCTAGGGCAGACATGGGGCTGCGGGTGTCCGGGCTGGGGCTCTGGGGCCGCTGGAGGCAGGAGATGGGGGCTCTCCCCCCATGCGGCCCCCCTTCGCACCCCCACTGCCTGGCCCCACGTGTGCCTAGACAGGGGCGCCACGGCCCCCTCCCCCTGCCCCGGGACAGCCCCGCCCCCTCCTCTGTGGCTAAGCAGCTGGCCGCCGGGCCCTGCTCTCTCCTGACTGGTCCTACGGGACCAGAAGTTCCGGGCCCACCTGTGCCCAGAGCCCCGTCTCCCCTCACATGAGCAGGAGAGGAACCGCCCGGAGGCCAGGAGAAGGCGTCGTTCTGCAGGGTTGGGGACGGGGGGTGCCGAGCAATGGACCGTCTTGGGCATCGTTCCGCCCCAGGGCACCTTTCCAAGCGCTAAGCCCCCGCCGCCCCGCCCGGAACCATTCCTGTTGCCCAGACCCCACCCCACTGCCGGGCCGTAGGAGGCGGAGGCAGAGACCCCCACTTTATGGGCGAGGAAGTGGAGGCTCAGACCAGTGCTCCTCAAGGTCACCAGCTGGCTGGGATCGGGCCAGGCTCACCCCAGACTCGCCCGCTCTGAGCCTGGGGCCGCACCCACCCCACTCACGGCCTCCTCGGCGCCTCTGCCCATCCCGGGCCCCACGGTGGCACAGTGGGCCGACTGGGACAGGGCGGGCGGGCAAACCCAGCCGTGGGCACGCCGGGCCAGCCTTCCGGAATCGCAGGAGGAATGGTTTCCCCGGCGGCAGGGAGTGAACCGTGAACCTTGGCCGCCGTCCCGTGACCTGCTGACCAGGTGCCTGCGCTGGGGCGTCCCGCCCCAATGTAAGGATGATGATGACCGTGAGCAGTTCGGAGCGCTTAGTACGCACCAGGTTCTGCTCAAAGCCGCTTCCGTGCATTCACTCATCTTATCCTTCCAACGACCCTGGGAGGTAGGAACTATTATTATTCCCCTTACGAAAAAGATAAACTTCAGTTTTTAGAAGTTTCAGGTTTGCAGAAAAAGATGCGAAGAGAATACAGAGTTCCCATACACCCCACACACACACCCCACCCCCCATTATTAATATCTGACGTTACCGTGGAGCACTCGTTACTGATGAGCTGATGTTAACGAACATCCCAACGTTACTCAGGTTTCCGTAGTTCTCACCTGGTGGCCTTTTCCCGGTCCAGGGTCCCGCCCAGGACACCACGTCGCACTTAGCTGTCACGTGTCCCTTAGGTGCCTCTTGGCTCTGACAGATTCTTAGACCTTCCTTTTCTTAGATGATCTTGACAGTCGAGTATTTTATAGAATGTCCTTCTACTGGAATTTCTCTGATGTTTTTCTCATGATTAGCCTGGAGCTATAGAATGTGAGGAGGAAGACCACAAGGTATAATGCTATTTTCATCACATCGGATAAGAAGCACACAGTTTCCACATGACCACGTGTTGGTGTTGACCTTGACTGCCAGCTAGGGTGCTGTTTATCGGGCTTCTCCACTGTCAAGCTACTCTCTCCACCCTCGGACCCCTCCCTGTCTATACTGTTCTTGGAAGGAAGTCAGTAAGCCATTTTACAGGTGTAAAAAGTGAGGCACAGAGAGGTTAAGTAACCTGCTCCAGGTCACACAGCATTCTTCATTCTTACCCTGAAGCCTCAACAGTCTTTTCTATAAAAATGGGAAGAGGGTGGTTTCTTAGCCAGGGCTGCACAGTGAGGTCCAAGCTCTTGCTCGGCCCCGGGAGGGATGCCTTGTGACGACGGCAGGTGCTCACACTCGCCTGCCGGGACCCCGGCGTGTCTCGTCTCATCTGATCCTGCCAGGGCCATACAACCACTGTCCCCGCCTTGGTGAGGGGTGTCCGCTTGGGGGCAGTTTCAGGCTATATTCCCTCAACGAGGAAATGGAAGGGGCGAGATGACCCTGGCCGCTGGGCACTACCCCGTGTGCCTCGCTTGCTGCAGCCCAGGCCGGGGGCGGGGGGCCGAGCGGCCCCCTCACGCCCAGCCCCCTGGCCCCAGTGTCTTTGAGGAGGTACGGGCACTCCCCTTCCCACGAGGTACCTTCACAAGGAGCACTGCTCTGTTTACCCTCCGGCCCATCTCGCGAGAGGTCAGGGGAAGACGAACCCCAGATACGGGCAAAGGGCCCCGCACCTGCCGGTTTCCCTGGTGGATTTTCCCTCTGCTTCTAAATGCAGAGGCGCCAGCCGTTCCGGAGGAGAAACCCGGCCGGGGGGCTGGGCAGCGGCGGCCAGGGGTGGGCGTGAGCAGCGCACTGACCAACAAAATGCAATTAGTTGACCTGGGAAAGTGTCAGAGTCCTGCTGGGTTGAGGGACCCCAAGACCCAGTTCTAGTGCCACGGATTTGCTGTGTGACCTTGGACAAGTGACTTGGCCTCTCTGGGCCTTTGTTGCCTCACCTAAAAAACCAGGCGCTTGGATCCATCAGTGATTCTCAATCCTGGCTTCCCTGGGCATCTTTTAAACCATATACTTAATTAAGGTTTGGGGTGGGCACCCCTTAAACCCACCCCCAGTGACTCAGCAGAGCGGCCCGTCGAAAGCCGGATCGTCGTCTGGATCATCGTCAGGGCCTGCCGGCTCCGACACCTCACCCCCGAGTAGGGATCCGCGTCCAGCTCTGTCACTCACGGCCCCTTGTGCTTGGGCATGCCATTTCACTGCTCCGTGCCTCAGTTTCTCCATCAGTGACTGGTCCTAGCCTTCCCCACACGAGGTGTTGGCGGGATCGCCCAACCTGGTTGTGTGAAGTTCTGCTACATGCAGAGGAAGGACCGGACAAGCTGGTGTGGAAATAGTGGGGTTCACAGTCCCGGGGAGGGGGCCTTGGCTGGTCACATGTCCCTGGGCCTGAGGGGAGGGCGCAGCGGGCTTCGCCCCACGGCTTTCTCGGGACAATGCTTCTCCCGAGCCCCTGTGGTCGTGTGCGCGTGCGCTCCCGCCAGCCGGGGTGCAGCGGGGGCCCCAGCAGACAGCGAGCTCCGTGCCGGCGGGGGCGCGAGCGGAGGCCGCTTGGCGGACCAGGGGGCAAGCTGGTTGGGGCGTGTTCGAAAAGGGTCCGACAGAAACGGGGCCCAACTGTCTCAAGAACGTCTGCCTCTCTCGTTCTGAGATCCGGGGAGTCTAGAATCCCTTTGGCCAGTTCTCGGCCTCTCCCTCTCGGCAGCCTCTGGCTCCCCCTCCCCAGTTCCCAGCGGCCCTGGGGGCCAGGGCTGTCACAGCTGTGGCAAGGGGTGCCTGCTGTGAGGGGAGGAGGGGGACCGGTGGTGGGGGCTGCGGGCCCATCCTGGGGTGCAGAGGCGCCAGCCGGCTCCTACGGGGCCGGGGGTGGCCACCCCAGAGCCATCAGAGCTCCGTAAAGCCCAGAGATACGACTTAGGACAGATGACCGCCTCCAGTAGGCCTCGGGTTCCTCGCTGGTAAGTTCCGCCACAGAGGCTGCAGCGAAGAGAAACAGGTCACCCTGGCAGCCGGCGTCTCACGGATCACAGGGGCGTGTGGGGCCGAGCACGGGGACGCATCGGATCCGTCTCCTCTGTCCCTCCGGGCTGGTGCTCGCCGCACCCCGTTCACGGGTGAGAAAGCGAGGCCCGCTCCGCTGGTGCCGCACCTGCTCTGAGCTCACCCGAGGCTGGTCCGCGGTGCGGCGGCGGGGAGCGTCGGACTACGGACTGGAACTCGACACCGTCGGGCTCCCGAGCTCTCAGCCACGACTGACAGAAAGGCCCTTGGGAGGCCCCGGGCTCACAGCAGGTGCCCCCGGGCCGCAGGGCGCGAAGTCCCCCCTGCTGGAGCTCAGAGGCCCGGCTCCCCCCGGGCTGCCGGTAAGGAGAAGGGGGGGGTGTCATCGCCGGCTCTGGACCGCGGCTCGCTGCGGGGGGAGGGAGAATCGCGCCTCCTGGTGCCCGGAGAACAGCTCACGCCCGGCGCCGCGACCACGACACCAGCGACGTACCCAGCCCCGCCTGCCGAGCTGCTCCGGTCACTCTCCTCCCCCGACTCACAACCCTCCAAAAATCCTCTGTCCATTTCGCCGAGGAACAAGCCGGGCACAGCGGGGCATAGGCATGTGTCCACGGTCACAGAGCCGGGAAGGAGCAGTCAAGGCCGAAGTCCCGACTCCATCCGTGCACCACCGTGCTCTAAGATGCGGAGCGTAGACACCCGCGTGAAAGGAGGGGGCTCTGGCAGAGCTCCTGGGCTCTCCAGCCGGTTCCCCGGGTTCCCGTCCCGGCCGCGCCCCTGACTGGCTGCGCCGCTTCGGGCACCTATTCAAGCTCTTCGCACGTTTCGGCGTCTCCATTGATGAAGCGGGATGAAAATCAGGTACCCGCCGTCTGGGCTTTCGTGACGCTTGCGAGGGAAAGCGGCCGGAGAGCCAGCCCCGCGTCCGCCTTGGCCGCGATCGCGGCCACGGTCATTTTACCGTGTAGACGCTGCTACGGCGGTTCTTCCCGGGAGCGCGGCGGCAGGAGGCCTTCCGCGTTTCCTCGCCGCGCTTCGGTGGCATTTTACGTTTTTTTCTCAATGGGCGTTTACCTCTCGTGATATACATGTCTTTTAAAGTACAGAAAATCCTCGGCGGAGCCGAGGTGTGAGTGGGCGTCGAGAGGTCTCTGTGGCTAGTGAGCTGCCGTCTTGAGAGAAAAAGAAAGAGGGAGCGTTTGATTGTGCCGCGCAGAACCTGAGTCACGGCTTGCGGGTTCGCGAAAGGCCGAGGCCTCTCCGCCTGGTTCGGCAAGAAACGGGTTCGCCCGCCCTGCGCCCTGGGCCTCGAGCCCGGCAGCTGAGGCGTTAGCCTCCCGTTCTGCCGCCGCCTGCCCCGGGACCTCTACCGACTTGCTCAGCAAACTCTGCCGGCTGCCTCTTCGCTGCCCGGCCCTGCGCCCCCCGGGCTCTGAGTGTCCGCCGCTCGCCAGGTCCGCCGGGAGCCCTGGGGGGCGAGATACAGGACAAGGCGGAGGTGGTTCCCAGCCTTCTGTGCCCCGCAGTGCAGCGTGGCGTTATCAAATCACTCCGCAGGGAAGTATTAAATTGCCACCTAGCAAGTGCAGGTTGGGGGAGCCGGGTACGCTCTGGGAGCCTCGAGGAAGGCAGGAAATGGTCAAGGCCAGAAGGGAACAAAGCATGCGTCACAGGGAGAGAGGACGGCGTAAGCAAAGGCCCCGTGGTGCAAGGGATCGTGGTGAGCTTCAGGGGGTGAAAGTGTGCCTGGGATGAAGGGGGCAGCGAGGCGCTTGGCAGGAGATGAGGGGGTGAGTCGTGCAGGGGTGGGCCGTGCCAAGAGCCTCGTAGGGGAGATTTGGCCTTCATCCCCAAAGCCACTGGGCCAGAATGGGAACCAGTGGGATCTTACCTAGTGAGATCCCTCCAAATTCTAGAGAGAAGAGATCAGGCAGAGGGTCAGAGTGGACCACAGCCAGTAAGTGGCTCTTCCCTCCATATCCATCCTGCATCAGCCCCCAGAGGCAAAATTTAGATAGCAGGCTTTTTTTTTTTTTTTTTTTTGCTTAACTTATTAACTTCTTTTTCTGGTTACAAAACAGATACTCTGTAGTGAAAAGGCCTTGGTGCTGGAATGTGAGCCTGAGAAAAGCTTCTGCAGAAAGCTGGCTGGCCTTGAGGAGGCCTCTTCGTCTCTCTGCACCCCGGAATAGCACTCCGAGGGGTGAGCTGACGCCGCGGGAATTAGGGATTCGGCTCACTCCCTGAGGTTCTCCTCCAGTGAAGAGCCAGAGCTGAGGATCGAGCTAGAAGGATAAGGAAGAGCTCCTAAGCCTGTTCTCAGAGCCGTCCTAAGATTCCTGGGGTCTTTGGTAGGTAGTGAGCTCCCCACTCCCAGAGATGTGTAAGCTGTAGATATATAAATACGTTTTTAAAGTATGGCTCCCACTCAAATATAGATTGAACCAACGTTAAAAATGTGTTTAATTCATGTATGAGAGCAGCCGCAGGTGGCATGCTGTTTCAGAGGAGGAATGGAGGAATAGCTACGGGATATGAGAAAAAGTATGTTAGAATAAAATGGTTACTGGTTACTGTCCGAAAGCGCCGACCATCCATAACCTTTTGGGGTTTTCTATTAGACAGAAACCTGTAAGTTAACATACAACTTCAAAGTCAGGTTCTTTTTTTTTTTTTTTTTAATTTTTAAATGTTTTTATTTACTTTTTTTTGAGAGAGAGAGAGAGAGCAGGGAAGGAGCAGAGAGAGAGGGAGACACAGACTCCGAAACAGACTCCAGGCTCCAAGCTGTCAGCACAGAGTCCGACGATGAGCTGGAACTCACGAGCCGCGAGATCATGACCTGAGCCGAAGTCAGACGCTTAACCCACTGAGTCACTGAAGTCAGGTCTTTTGCCAGCATACGCTAAGTCAAAGGTGCCCCCCTCTAGATAATTAAGTCCGCAGGGCAAGCCTGGTCATCGGTGCTCCGCTCCGACACCGACAAGACAGGCTGCCTTCTCTTTGCCTATCTCCAAGCGTTAGATGATTTTCTTAACGGAGCCGGGCAAAGGGCTGCGGCCAGAAGCGGCAGGAAGTTCTGCAGGCAGAGGGCTCGGCTGGTATGTTATCTTTTGCTCTCTAAGAGATTAGCCCAAAACTCAGTGGCTTAAAGCGATAAACATTTATTATGTCGCAATCTCTGCACGTCAGGAACCGGGAGCGTTCGCCTGCCTGCTTACTTCTGGTGACGCTGCAGTCATGCACCCTCCCTGGGGCTCAGTCCCATCCGTGGGAGCAGCCGGGGCTCCACAAAGGCGGAGCCGGCGCAGGGAGCTTCCACCAGGGGCCAGTCCCCGCCTTGGCCAGGCTTGAGGGACAGAGAGACGGTCTCCTCCCTCCTCGCCTCTGGGACGAGTCCTCGCTGAAAGCGGAGGTGAGAAATCAGGAGGCAGGGTGATGACCTCGGGGACCCCATGCCCAGCTGACGCCCAGGAGGGGGCCGACCCAGCTGGTTCGGGGCGGGGGGGTGATTATTTTGCACAACTTTACAAAGTTTCGGAAAATCTTCTTTCTCCCTCCGCTGAAACCATTGTTTTGCAAGGGAAATGGAATTAGAAGGTGGTGGCTGGAGGACCCAGAGAGGGAAGAGTAAGCCGCATGTTTTCCTAACTCACTGGGCGTCTGTCCTGTGCCAACGGTTCCAGGAGCTCCTCGCGCTCCACGTCTAGGACCAGCAAGGCTGCGGCCGGGGCTGGGAGAGAGCCCCCCGAAGCCCTGGGGACAGCGGCAAGGCCGAAGGTACCCCCAGAATCAGCCTCCCTTGTCTGGACTTGGGGGGATCAGTGGGATTTAGCTGGGGGGGGCCAAGCCCTTGGTGCTGGGTTGTAAGGCTTTTCCCAAAAGGCCTTGTCGAGCCTCTCCATGTCTCTGCAGCCAGAAGTCGTGACCCGAGTGGCGAGTCGATCAGAAGACACGAGGGGACAAGAGCTCTGGTGTGAGGTGGGAAGTGCTGCAGTCCTCACTGCGGTCAGCATCACAGGCTGATTTGAGAAAGGGCCACTCAGCACTGCCCAGTACCGCGTGATCATAAACACTGGCCGGGGTGTGTGAAAACCGAGCTCAGTGGGAAAAAGTGCGGGGATCGACTAGTCATGCCTGCTAAGGATGTGGTTGGAGACGTAGTGATCTATATGCCCGGTATTTGCTATCTCTAATCTCGTCCCATTCCCTCAGCCTACTGATAAAGAAGCGGAGCCCTGGAGGGGCGCTTGGGTGGCTCGGTCGGCTAAGCGCCCGACTTCAGCTCGGGTCACCACCTCACAGTTCGCGGGGTCGGAGCCCCGCGTCGGGCTCTGTGCTGACGGCTCAGAGCCTGGAGCCTGCTTCGGATTCTGTATGTCTCCCTCTCTCTCTGCCCGTCCCCTGTCGCACTCTGTGTCCCTCTCTCTCTCAAAAATAAATACACATTAAAAAATTAAAAAAAAAAAAAAAGAAGCTAAACCCTGGAGAAGGAAAGGGGCATTCAACTTTCAAAAGGCGACTCTTCTTGCTTTACACGCATGGTGACGTGTCCTCCCTCGAAAACCTTCAAGAGTCCTGCTGCCTGAAGAATGAAGTCCAAAATCTTTCTCTGGTCATTCGAGAGCCACTCTGCCCTGGTTCCAAGCACACTTTGCAAGTGTTGTCATCTCCCTCCCGAGGGCTGTCCCCACCGGGCAGGGGTGCTCACGGCCTGCGTGCCCCGCCTCCGGGCTCTCGTCCACGCCGTGCCCGCCCCTGGGATGCCCTTCTCTCCCACCGCTTCTATCCCGCCCCCACGGCCCACCCTCTCTAGTGGCCCTCCTGGCCCCGGTCAGACTCTACACCTGTCCTCTCCCCTGCTCATCGGGGAGCTCCTGGAACCTCCCGGGTGGGCTCCGCGTCCCCCTCCTCCCTCTCCTGGCACAGTGCCGGACAGACGGAACCTCGGCAAATATTCGCTGAATAAATTAAATGAATGTCTGAGCTCACAGAGAGGCACAGCAGCCTCCCCGCACTAGACCCTGGGCCCCCGACCCCCTGTGCACCCCACTCCCAGAGCGCCGTCACCCCGAAAGGCTGACTTTTCGCACCTCGGCTCTCTCCCGGCTTTCCTGCGGCCAGCCCAGCTTCCTTCCGCCCTCCCGCCCCCGAGAGGCCTCGGGAGGACCCCACTCAAGGCTGGCCTGAGCCGGACCACTGCCTGGGCGTGCGGCTGAGAATGGAGGGAGCCCCGTGTCTAAAGTCCCACTAATGTCTCCCCAACCCTCCGGCTTGGGACAGTCGTGTCTCCGCACATTTCTCTCTCCTTCTAGTGGGGAGGAAGGGAGGGCCTGAGGACCCCCTGAAGCCCCGATGAGCCTTTATCCCTAAGCATGAATGAGCCCAGCACAGAGCAGAGACCCCGGCGTTAGGGGTCCGTCGGACTGCATGACCTTGACAAGTCTGATACCCTCCTTGGGGCTCGTCTGCACAGGACATGGAAGGACTCCTCCCTCCTCCGGCTCTGGCAGACCAGGCTCATCTGTGCCACCCCCATCGTGTCAGGGGGGTGGAGAAGGGGCCCCACCAGGCCGTGCCCTGAGGGTCTGGCCTCTTGGCCCGGTGCTCCAGCCCCTTCTCCTGGGCCACGTGTCTCGGGCGGCCAGGGAGACTGTTTCCCATAAACCCAACTGTCACGAAGCCCTTCCCGGGCCAGAGCGACCCGTGAGCTGGAAACCAGAAGATGGCTCCAGCTTCTCTCTGCATTTGGCAGACCGAAATACCTATGAGAGGGGCCAGCTTTGATTAAAGACATTTACCTTGTTAAAAAAATTTACACACACACACACACACACACACACACACACACACACTCACGTGTATGTATTTACATTGACACTGTAAAAAAATACCTCCCTGCAAAGAAAGGGAGGCCCCGGTTGAAAGACCCGTAAGCAGACATCCCGAGCAGGCATTCGAGCCCCGCCCCGTCTCCCATGCCTGTCGCCTGTCGCCTCCCCTCCCCCAGGCTCCAGGAAGCAGATCCCAGCCTCCAGGCCTCTGCCCCTGAAGTTTCCCCACCCGGAGTGTCCTCTCTGCCGGTTCAGCCTCCCTGTGCGCCAGGGAGGGAGGACAGGTGACGGATTGGGGCCCCGGGCTCAGAGAGGTGTGGGTGCCAGCTTTTCCTCTGCCTCCTTCCTGTAAGTTGCCTCACCTCTCTGAGCCTCCGTGTCCTGTCTGAAAATAGAGATTGTAGGACTATCATCCATTGGCTTTAAATAGATTTAAACACTCTGACGCACTTAGAAATGGTGTCTGGTAGGAGCGCCTGCGTGGCTCAGTCGGTTGAGCCTCCGACTCTTGGTTTCCGCTCAGGTCGTGATCTCGCGGTTTGTGGGTTCAAGCCCCGCATCGGGCTCTGGGCTGACAGTGCAGAGCCTGCTTGGGATTCTCTCTCCCCGTTCTCTCTGCCCCTACCCACATCTCTCTCTCTCCCTCTCAAAATGAATAAATAACCTTCTAAAATTAAAGAAAAAAAAGAATGGTGTCTGGCATATATTAGGAGCATAAGCCTAAAATCTGATGAGGTCCAGAAACGGCCCAGTGGCAGCGTGTCTTTGCTGACACCGCAGCCCATGGGACTCCTATGGCTTTCCCACCTCGTTCGGCCAGACCGACCCTCCGTACTGCCCTGGGATTTGAGTGCCATGGGGGCAGAAAGAGGTCTCCCATCCCCTGGACACACAGTGCTCGGTCAGTGTCTGTGAATGAATGAATGAATGAATGAATGAACCAGGGTGCAGCATGGCCGCCCGGGGGGTGGGTGGCGGGGCAGTACCTTGTAAGAACATTGAGCACCTGCAGTCCACCCTGTGCTGGGATTTGTTGGCTCCGTCTATGTCCCTTCCTTCAAATTAAGCCCCCTCCCCACCCCCATGACGCCTCCGGTACGAATGTCTTCTACGTTGCCCGTGAGGCGTGGCACGCAGTAGGTACTCCGCAAACATTTGTCCCCTCTGAGGCTGTGAGTGGAGAGGCTTCGGCACCCACCGACGCCCAGCCTCTGGGCGGGCCACGCACAGCTGATCCCAGACTCTTGTGCTGCTGGACTTTCGAACCGCAAGAGCGCGTCGCGAATCGCTCCAGGAGCTACTGCCGCATAACAAATTACCCTAAAGTGCGGACAGCTCAAAACAGCCGTTTGGTTTTGTTCATGACGTTGTGGTCGAATTCAGGAAGTGCCCGGCCAGGTGCTTTCTTGTTTGAGGCCTCGGATGCAAGGCTAGGGCTGCATTCATCTGAAGGCTCGACGGGGCCGGGGCGTCCCAGCTGGCTCGCCCCCACGCTGGCGGCTGGGAGCCCAGCCGGGCCAGCGACCAGAGGGCCGACTCATGGTTCTCCGGCACGGCGGCCCCAGGATAGGCAGAGGTCTTCCATGAAGGCTGGCTTCTCGAACACAAGTGTCCCAAAAGAACCAAGCAGAAGCTGCATGGCCTTTGATGACCTAACACAAAAGTCACATCCTGTCACTTGTGTCTTACTCCAGTGGCGGGAGCAGACACAGCTACCCCCACCCAGCCCCTGGATTCAGGGAGAGGGGACATAACATACCTCTTCGTGGTACAAATGCTAATTTGCCACACTGATTTTAAAGATTGAATGAATTTAAATTTTTTGGAGGCATTATATCTCCACACTAAATAGAAAAGAAAACCAATAATTTATGGGGGCACCTGGGTGGCTCAGTCAATTAAGTGTCCAACTTCGGCTCAGGTCTGATCTCACGGTCTGTGGGTTCCAGCCGGTTCGAGCCCCGCGTCAGGCTCTGTGCTGATGGCTCGGAGCCCGGAGCCTGCTTCGGATTCTGTGTCTCCCTCTGTCTCTGACCCTCCCCAACTCGCACTCTGCGTGTCTCTCTCTCTCTCTCAAAAATAAATAAACATTAAAATAATAATAATAAAAAAAGAAAACCAATAGTATCGAGTAACTGCAAAAATACACATAAGGGAAGCAAAAACGTGGTATTACTTTCCTATCACTGTATGACAAAGTCGTCGCCTTAAATCCACACCAAAGTACTATCTCTCAGCTCCCATAGGTCAAGCCGAGGCAGGGGCGGGTCGGATCCTCTGCTCGGCGTCTTGCCCGGCTAAAGTCAAGTCGTCGGCAGAGCTGAAACCTCGCCAGGGCCGAGGTTCCTCTTCCAGACTCACTGGCGGTGGCAGAATTCAGTCCGTGGCGGCCGTGTGGCTGCGTCTGTTTGCTTGCTAGCCGTCAGCCAGGGACCACCCTCACCTCCCAGCGTTCCGAACTGCCCGCAGTTCCTTCCTGGCCGCCCACAGGCAGTGCGCAGCGTGGCTGTCCGGTGCCTTCCAGGCCACCAGGAGCACACCGCTCGACACATCGCATTCTTGTAAGGTTTCCTCTGATTAGTCACGGCCCGCCCAGGATACGCTCCCTGTGGTGAACTAAGTCACATTCTCCAGGTCCTGTCCACACCCGAGAGGAACGATTCAGGTTGGGAGTCCCGGGGCCATTAGAAACGTTAGAAAGCTCCAGCTGGAGACCCTGGCGCCAGAGCCTCTGGCTCTGCCAGGCTGGGTGGGAGGCCAGCAAGTAGAAGAGGGGTCTTACAGGCCCTCCGGCACCCAAGCGAGGCTCCTGCCCGGACAGTAAGCGAAGCATGAGCAAGAACGAGAAGCGCACTCCTTTGCGAGGGAGTCGACGCCCCTCTGATGGCCCCTCGGACCGCCACGTAGACCAGCCTCTGGGGAACGCGAGACAACGTCTGGGCTTTGCAGCAGTTACACCTGGGACTTTGACCGTCCTCTTTGATCGTGTGACCTTAGGCTGGTCACGGTGGGCTCTGCAAACTGTAAGGTGCCGTGCTGACGTATGGGGTTAGTGTCATTAGGCCTGCCTCCCGAGCTGAGCCCGGCGAGACTTCATAACTCCTCCGGCCACACGTCGCAGCTGTGCCGGACGGAGTTCGTCTCCCGTGCGGCTCTTGTGACATTAAGTAGCTTTCGGGGCTCCTGTGGCTGGGGGTGGCTCGGAAGGCACCCAGCTGCCTCATCTCGGGGGTCTGAGAAGAAACGGGCCCGGGGCCCCTCCGCGGCTCCCCGGTGACTGCCTTCTAGATGGCGCCCTGAGCAACATGTGCTAGTTTCACGGTCTCTGTGTGTTGGGGGGAGAATCCGGAGCGAGTCAAAGCTCCAACTCCGCAGATGGGATTTCTGAGGCTGAGGCTAAGTTTATTTAAGTAAAAAGAATTCACAGGCACAAGCATATATAGCAAATAAGGAATATTATATGTGATATGAACTTAGAGTAAGAAAAGTCATGAGGTTGTTACCGGAATGACTGAAATTTGGAGAAAAAAAAAACCAACCAGCATCTTTGGGAGGACAGTTCGCCACACAGTGGCCTTCCTGCCCAAGGCTGTGGGGCGTGGCTCTGTTTCTTCCTGAGTCATCAAACCCAAAGTCAAGGGGTTTAAGCCGGGTCTCTGCCCTCCCCCCGCCCCCACCAACCCCAACCACCAAGTTCAGGACGCTCTTCTCCAACGACGCGCGGAGGGAGAGGAGTAGAAAGCATCCCTCTGTGGCTCTGGTCGCCTGGTCGGTGGCTCGGCTATGTTCCGTGGGGCTGACCAGTGTGTAGTCTGCGGCCTTCCCGACGGGGGGCCAAAGGGCGAGCTGGCCTGAGCCCGCTGCCCGCGGGGACCGACTTCCTGCTTAGAAAGACCCGAGGGGCCCCAGAGGCTCCTGGGTCTGACTTCCGGTGGCCAGGGAGGGGACGTGGAGGGAGAGCTTGTGGCAAGGGCGGAGGGGGCCCCGGGCGGGGCGGCTGGAAGGCAAGCCGATCTGGCACCGGGCAGGGAACACCCAGGCGGGAAACAGGGGCGACCGGGAGCCTCCACCTCAGGGACAGAAAAGCCAGCATCGGGAGAGAGTCAATAAATCCGCCCTTCCCAGCCCGCGCCTGTGCGGGGAGGCTCGCCCCGCTCCCGGCGGGCAAGCGGGCAGGGGCCGGAGTGGGGGAAGCAGAGCAGACGCTGCGGGGGCTCCGGCGCGGCCTCCCCGAGGTGCCCTGTCCTGTTCCAGGGGGACCACGGGCGCTCAGAGCCGGCTCTCCGTCCGGATGCGTCTGCAGGAGCCTGGGCGGTGTCCGTCCTCGTCCTCGGCTGTCGCGGCACCAGGGGGCCGGAGGGCGGGCTGAGAGGCAGGACGACAGGGGAAAGCAGAGGAGGTCGGGGCCTCTGGGCCCCTCCTCCACGTGGTCGTAACCCGAGCAGAGTCTGAGATCGCTGAGCACCCACCGTCGGAAGGCCCCTGGCAGTACTGTCTCATCCGAGCCTCACGGCTCCCCGGAAGGGAGGCCCAGTCTCAGCCCGAGTTTACAGGTACAGAAACCGAGGCCCAGAGACGGTGAAAAACTTGCCCGAGGCTACACAGCGGGGAAGCGCCGGCCAGCCGGAGCTGTCACCTCTGCCCTTAAGGGTCCAAATGCATTTTTACGCTGGGAAAACTCGGCCTCCCTCCGAATGTCATTCGCCAAGCTGCGCTGGCACCCACGTACCCGTTCGTGAGAGCTTCTCGCTCCGGGTACCGCGAACTTCTCGCCCCCTTACCGACTCCAATCCTGACATGCATCAAGGCTGCAAATAGCCAGGTCTGAGCGGAGCCTCTGCTGCCATGCCCTGTCCGGTGACGGTGACGAGCGTGATGGGGGAGGAGAGGGCCCACGGAGAAGTCAGCGTTTCGGCACCTGCAGAGTGCAGCCCGGCGCCGCCGGCAACAACGATCGGGAAGTGCATCCCGCGGGTGCTCGCTCTTGTCTCTCTGCCAGGCCCGGGGCTGGGCACCGGGGCACTGCACCTGACAGGGCTCCTGCACTTGGGGCGCCCCCGCCGGCTGGGGTGTGGGCAGGGGGTCAGACAACTCCAGGACGATGAGTCGAACTACCTGGGAAGAGGAAAGACCCTTAAGCCCCAGAATACCTCAGAGCTAACGGGGCCAGCGGATGGGACAGACGAAGGGGTGACAGAAGCCCCAGGAGGGAGACGTCTCTGTAGGTGGGCCGGTCAAACACAGCTTCCTGGAGGAACTCCATCCAGGAGTCTTGGCAGGAGGGCCAGGCATAAAGGGGGGGAAGCTGGAAGCAAAGACCTCAGGAGGGGGGAGGCCGAGAAGCCCCGTGCGGTGAGCGCCAGGCTCACTGGGGCTGAGCCCTCCACGTGCAGAATCTCTCCGGAGCGTCCTGGGCGCGCGGGGGGGGGCGGAGCTGACGAGGGGCCCGTTTTCCAGAGAAGGAGGCTGGCGTGCCCGACCACTCTGGTTTCCCAGGACTGTCTCCGTCTTAGCACAGGAAGTCCTGTGTCCCAGGAACCCCCTCGGGTCTGGGAACACTGGGACACTCGGTCATCACAGACCTGAGGCGCTCAATCTCAGCGCTACTGACATTGGGACCAGCTCATCTGGGTCGTGAGGGGCTGTCCTGTGCTCGGTGGCGTGTTTATAAGCAACTCTGACCTCTACCCACTCACGCCTGACTTGCGACAACCAGAAGTGTCTCTAGATATTTCCGAACTTTCCCCCGAGGGGCAAAATTGTCCAGCGTCAGAACCATCGCCCTAGAGGAAACAGGCTGTGTGGCACTCATCCGAGCCCACACAGGGGTGAGCAGCAAGCCTAGGGCTACATGGACGTCGCCCCGAGCCATGCGGCTGCTCCCTGCGTGGGGATCGGGACATGTGCACGCAGCCCTGGCCCGCCTCCGGCCTCCGCCGTGCTGTGCGTCCCAGGCAAAGCCCTTTTAGACTCTGGGCCCCCTTTCCTCATCTCTGAGGTGCAGGCATTGACCTGAATGTGAGGACCCTTGGCTTTAGATGCTCCGCCTTCCCGGGGACCAGGGCAGGGGCGGCTGGGCCGGCGTGGGTGGGGGTGTGGGCTGTGGTGCAAGGTCAGAGGTGGGGAAGCTGTGGGTGGGGAGCGGGCGGTGGGGCGTGCCAGGCCCTGCAGCCTGAGCTCGGCCAAGAGCTGCCTCTGCACACAAGGTATATCTCGTCTGAGCACAGGCGGGCTCGGGGCTGTTCACGGCAGGTGGCTTCGGAGGAGAGCAGAGGGGTCCAAGCGGTGGGAGCGAGAAAACAGGGGGCTAGTAGGGCCACACGGTTCTTCGGGAAGCCCGAGACTGCCTCTCTAGTCATTAGTATCACTCCTTCCTGTGACTCCTGCTGGCCAGCTCTTTGCACTCGGCGAGTGCTCAGGAAATAGTGTTATGAATGAATAAATAGATGAATGAGGGAATGAATGAGGGAGGGAATGAATGAATGTCCAGCCCAGCTCCCACCACAGTCACGTAGAAACCGAAGTTCCCGGGACCCCTGAGCTCCCCCCGCCCGTTGTCTAACCACCGCCGCCTCCTCGGCTCCTGCCTCCCGCCGTCCTTCCTGGTCCGGCCGGCCGCTGCCAGGCCTAGCACGTGGCGGCCGCTGCGGGGTGTGCTCCCCACCGTGGGGTCACTCTCTCTTACTCTGGCGGAGAACACCTGGCGTCTAAGCTGGGGGGGGTGCCTGACAAGGAGGGGCTCGGAGCCCCCGCGTTCCCCACCTCTCCCGCCCCCCACATTGTGGTTTGCTTGCAGAGGAAGCAGCAGCTGGGCCCAAACACGAGGCTCGGAGATGTGCTCACTGGGGCCGTGTGGAAAGTTACAGCCGCCACCACTGAGGTCTTTGAAGACCAAACTGTTTGTGCTCCCCACAGCTATTTGTGGCCGAGGCGCCCACCACCCCCCACACGCCCCGGCTCAGAGCTGGAGGCTGAGCAGAGCTCCGAGCACCGTGGCTATCCCCCAGCCGGCCCAGAACCCAGGCCAAACCGAGCCGGCCCGGAACGCGGCCCACCGAGCCAGCTTCTCCCAAGCCAGACAAGCCAACCAACCCAACCTATTTAAGCGAGCCCAGTTCTAGAAACCCAAGTGACCTATTCCATCCCACCAGCTCTACCCAACTAACCCTGCCCACACCAACCCAAACCAATCACCCAACCGACTCTCCCCACCCCAGTAAGGAGCTCAACCCATCTAACCAAGCCTAGCTCAACCAACCAGACCGTCTCAAGTAGCCCTGCCTCACTGCCCTAATTTCGCTCACTTGACTAGTTAGCCAAACTCAAGTGACCCATCCCAAGTCAGCCAACCCAACTTGCTCTGGACAGAATGTGTGTGTCCCCTCTAAATTCATATGTGGAAGCCTAAACCATCACTGTGGTAGTGTTTAGAGGTAGGGCCTTTGGGATATAATTAGGTCATGAGAGTGGGGCCCTTGTGATGGCATTAGTGCCCTTATAACGGGACGAAGAGAACAGAGCTTTCTCTCTCCACCTCGTGAGGATCTAACAAGAAGATGGCCATCTGTAAACCAGGGAGAGGGTCTTCGCCAAGTACCTCGCCGTGCCGGCACCCTGACTTTGGACTTCCAGCAGCCAGCACTGTAAGAACTGTCTGTCGTTTAAACCCCTCGGTCTGGGGTGTTCTGTGACGGCAGCCCGACTAAGACCCAACTCAGCAGCCTAACACAGCTAACCTAGTTGAATCCAATTAACCAGCCAAATCCATGTAAACGAGCCCAAACCAATCCTACTCACCCGACCCAGCTGAACTCGCCAGCCCAGTATCCTAGTTCGACTAGCACAATCCAACTCGGTTTACCCACCTCGAGCCAACCCAGCTCTCCCAGCCCAAGTAATTCAACTCGCTTCAGCTCAATAAGCTCCTTCCCCTAACCATCCAATCTAAGTCAGCCGACTCTACTAACTAGCCCCATCCAATGCACTCAGTTTAATCCAACTGAGCCCAGACCACCCAGCCTAGCCCCACCTGGGTGGCGGGCCCATCTAACTCAAATCCACCTGGCTTAGGATAATCCTTCCGAGCCAGCTTGACCCCGTTTATCCCGGCCCCGTTCTAAACAGAGCGCCCACGCTCTCAATCGAAGGGGAGCCCAGGTCAGTGACGCAGGTGCTCTCCTTCCCTAGACACAAGGCCCTGAGGAGTATCCTGACGAAGGCCTAGGCCCTGTTCTCAGGGACCTCACCCCGGAATTTGGGAGGAGTCGGCGGCCTCTATGCTGTGGGGCGATCCTCCCTCAGTGGGACCCACCTGGAACCTGACCCGGGCCTGTGGCATGGGGGAGGCTGGAGCCGAGGCTGGGGGAACTCCGAACTCCGGGAAATACGGCCCACGCACCCTACGTGTGGGTCCTGACGAAGGAGCCGCGTTGGACAGAAGGAAAAAGGAGGGAAGGGATCATGGGCAGACGGAAGAGCCGGAGCGAAGGCTAAGAGGCGGGGGAGGCCGTGGACCCTGTTCGATGAGTGGGAGCAGCCCGCGTGGCCAGGGAGCTGGAGGCACGCGGGGAGGGCGGGGGGAACGGAATCTGGGCTGGGAGCCGAGCACACAAGGTTGTGAGCGTGGCCTGGGGGGTTGGATCTCCGGGTCTCGGGCGACGGGGAGCCAGCGAGGCTGCCGAGCAGAGCAGGGTCTGATCAGACAGGTGCTTTTGGAAGTTCTTCTAAAAGGGTAGAGGGGAAGGGGGGAGGGGAAGGCTAGTCTGGGTCAGGAGGCCATGAGGAGGCCGCAGGTGGATGGAGGAGGGGGTCCCCAGAGGGGAGCAGCAGCAGAGAGGGGAGAGAGGAGGAGAGGAGGGCAGAAGGTCAAGGTGTCGAGAGGGCAGAGAGAGACGGTGAATGTGAGGACATCAGCCTGGAAGGGCCCTTAGAGCTGCCGGGCTCAGCATAACCCTTTTGCAGATGGGGACACCGAGGGCCAGAAACTGGCTTAGCACCCAGCCCAGACTACCGGCCCAGTGTTCCCTGCCCAACAAACCTAGGGTCCAGGAGCCGACACCATCGTCAGGCTGCCATCTGAAGGCCCAGCTCCTGAGATCCCCTTTCTGGGGGTCAGCCTTATCGCCATAGAAATAGCCAATGACCCAGGGCCCAGTCCCCAACCCCCTGGGGAGCTTCTTGGGAGACAGGGGCAGGCCCCAGGCATGGGGGTTGGGTATCATGAGGCCTTTTGAGGGGAAGTTGCCAGGAGGGGGTAGAAATGTGTGACTAGGGACAGGAACTGACACTCTGGGATGGCAGGGTCCAGGGCATGAAACAGACCAGTTAGGCCCCCACGAGGGCCACGTCTGTTCCACGGGCCCTCCCTGGGGAGTACAGCGTGCCCCAGGAGTCCCCACCGTCACCGAGGACACGGCTGGACTATCTTGACTGATCATTGTTCTGACCTCTTCTTTTAACCTCTGGGGAAACTGAGGCCCAGAGACGTGCCCAAGGCCACACGGTGAGCCGGTCAGTGTCAGAGGGAGGCTGAACCGGACTGATGACCCCAGCCCAGAACTGTCGGACCTGCACCACCAGGCGACTCACCAGAGGGAGACAGCCACGAGATGAAGCACAAAGCGGCCAAAACGTGGGGGTCGGGCCTGAGCCCAGAAAGCGCCCCCTGGCCCCGGCCTCTTCTGCCCCACGGGCCAGGGCTTCCCAGCAGGCCCTGCAGTCCTGCCACCCCAGCCACCCCTCCAAGCAAAGTGTTTCCGAAACTCGGGGGGAACCATTCCTGGCTCCAAATCCTCTGCCCGCACCCGCGAGGCTGAGCCCCATCGATTTCAGATTGGGAAGCGAACCGCTGCTCTCCCCGCGCTGACGGCACTGTCGCTAGAAACGGCGCTGCCCCTCGCCGGGTCAGACGGGCTCGTGTGGCCGGGGACAGCAGATCCGTGCCGACCCGGGGCCTTTGCTCCTCGCCTGCCCCCGCCGTGTGCCTCCCTCCACCCACCCCCCACCGCATTAAGGGAGGGAGACCCAGGATATTTACAGCCTGGCGGTAGAACTGGCTGCCAGTTCTAGGAGTGAGTCCGCGGAGGCGCAGCTGGACGTCGGGACGGGAGGACTGGGCCGCCTGGGGCAGGGGTAGAGTGTGGAGGGTGCTAAGAGCCTCGCCGTCCCCAGGAGGTGGGAAGAACTCGGAGAACGTATCTCATTAATAGAGGAAAACAGTCTCGGAGAGGAGCCAAGACCTGCCCGGGGCCACGCGCCGGCGAGGTCAGAGCCGGGACACTCAGACCTGGGACACGGCCCGTTCTTCCCCCTTGAATGTTTATTCGCTTTATTTATTTCGAGACAGAGAGACGGACACAGCAAGTGGGGGAGGGCAGAGAGACAGGGAGAGAGAGAATCCCAAGCAGGCTCCGTGCCGTCAGCACAGAGCCCGATGTGGGGCCCGAAACATGAACCGTGAGGTCATGACCTGAGCTGAGAGCAGGAGTCGGACGGTTAACCGGACTGAGCCACCCGGGCGCCCCTCATTCTTCCTCCTTGAGACCAGAGCCCACCAGGAAACCGTAGGGAGGGGGCGGGAGCTACCATCCCCTCTCCGTGGGGACAGAGGCGCTCGGCGTCCGGCTCAGCAGAGAAGGG